>JBBPCY010072061.1:0-11353 GCA_037974405.1 Brachyalestes nurse | reverse complement strand
GCGTGTTTACGGTGGTTGCAGTGTTGGTCCTGGTGTTGGCGTGTTTACGGTGGTTGCAGTGTTGGTCCTGGTGTTGGCGTGTTTACGGTGGTTGCAGTGTTGGTCCTGGTGTTGGTGTGTTTACGGTGGTTGCAGTGTTGGTGTGGTGTCCGTGCTGCTTTAGTGGATTTTGTGCCTGTTTGCCTCTCAGGTGCGCTGTCCTGTACCCTGTTGTGCCATTAGTGGGCACGAGTAATAGATCTGTGCCTTTTATTCGGCGCGATACCGTGACGGATTCTCCCTCTCGTTCCCTCTCGTTTTTCCATTCACTGTGTACCGTGTTCCGCTTCATGCTGCCAACGTTCTGCTCATCTGCTGATGGCTGGGCCGTGTATTCTGTCGCGCAGACGGCTGCATCGTGGTTGAAAGGGGACTGTTTGTCGGGCTCCTACTGTGTTTAGGGTCCTGTTCGTGAATCAGTATGTGATCTCATTCCACTGAGAAGAAATAACTGCGTTGTGTCTCTTTTTCTTTTCTGTTTGACTAATTTTCTGTTTTTTTTTACTTCGTGGGATTAAGGGGCTGGGGTCTCACGGTGAACGGATTGTCCCCCTGGTGGTGGTGGTTCTTATTTGGTGTGTGCTGTGTCCCACTTCCTGTGTGTGGTGGTGTGGTGAGTGCACTCTGTGTGTGTGTGTGTGTGTGTGTGTGTGTGTGTGTGTGTGTGACCAGGTGGTTCCTGCGTTGGGAGCCTCAGTCCTGCTGGTATTTTTGGTTTTTATATTTAAAGTTGATTTTGTGTCATTATTTGTATGCGGGTTTTGTAAAGTTAATCTTGTTCATGTGAAGTGGGATCTCATGTTGCTCCTCACATTTCAGTCTAAAACATTTCAAACTATTTTTGTATTAATAAACATTTGTATTTTTATACTACACCCACGTCTCTAGAGCTAATGTCTATGGTGGCGTAGTCGGATTTCCTTATTAGCAAAGGGCTGGTTTCAACAATTGTACCGCTCCGTCACACCAGCATTCACTAAAACAGAGCGTATAGCTGGTGACTCCAGAGCCTGCGTCTCAAGCCTTGGATGAAAACACAGTGGCTGAGCTCCTGACAGTGCCTTGACGTCCCGGTCCACACTAAAAACTGAGGACCAGGTCAGTAGAACAGACTGATAAAAACGTGACGTAGTGTTAAGGTTCATGTTGTGTACCTTCAGCAGGAACAAATGTTTGTCGCATCCCAGTTTCTCTACCCCACGCAGCAGTGCGCTCGCAGTCCCGCGCCATATCACTTCCTCCTGGTACAGGAAGCGTTGAGCTGCCTGTATCCGGAAGCTCTTTATCCTGCTGGGGGTGTCGATCAAACCCTGCCCTCCTTCCTGCACTGGTAGGTACAGCACAGGGGCCTTCACCCAATGCTTATTGGCCACCAGAACTCTACCCCTATAGAAGAGCTGCGGCAAGATCCATGTCCATTTAGAGAATTTAGCACACACCTTCTCCACCAGTCCCTCCCAGTTCATTCCCTTAAACCTTCCAGACCCCAGGTACACCCCCAGATACTTAAACCCTTCTGTTTTCCATTTTAAGTCTCTTGGTAGCCTCGGAGGTCCATGACCTCAACCACTGTCCCATTAAAAACCCTTCCGACTTTTCCCAGTTCACCTTCGCTGACGATGCCCTCTCATAAATTTCTAAATTCCTTTGAAGAGCCTTAATGTCTTCCCCACCTCGAATACAGACTACAACATCATCAGCGTAAGCTGAGAGAGTTATGGGTTCCATTCCGTCCAGTGCCCACCCCTGCATGTCTATCCGCAATTTACAAAGCAGGGGTTCTATTGCCAGACTATAGAGCAGATCTGATAGGGGGCATCCCTGCCTGATCCCTCTGCCTATGAACACTGGGTAACTGAGTCCACCCCCAACCTTCAACATTATAGACGCCTTATTATACAGCAGCCTGATCCATTGGGTAACTCTTTCTCCAAAGACATATGCTTCTAATATTCTAAAGAGATAACCATGATCCACCCTATCGAAGGCTTTTTCCTGGTCTAAGGATAGTAGTCCTAAGTCCTGGTCACTGACCTTAGCTAGTTCTATAACATCTCTGATTAAGAAGATGTTATCCATTATCTGGCACACAGTATGATTCTTCCACTTTCACTAATTTTCCCATACATTTCTTCACACTGTTAGACATTTTGACAGAATTTTATAATCAGTACAAAGTTATGAAACAGGTCTCCAGTTCTTTAGCAAACCCAAATCTCCCTTCTTGGGCAGAAGGGACAAAACTGCCCTTGTGCAACTAGTGGGTAAAACATCTAAAAGGTCCTGTCCAATAAAATCCCAGAAATATTTATAAAATTCAGCCGATATCCAATCAACTCCAGGCGCCCGACCCAGTGAGAGCTGCTGAACGGCTGCGGTGATCTCCCCCAGACAGATATCTGTGTTCAACTGTTCCATCTGATCAGGTTTCAACTTTGGTAAGTTTTTTGTTAATTCCTCAATGCAGGACAAATCGCATGTTGTTGCTCCATACAGTCTTTTATAAAAGTTCGTTGTCATTTCCCTGATTTCTTTAGGGTCCGTCACAACACGTCCTTTATCACCCCTCAGATAAACCATTGTTTTGGTCGACCTTTGTTTTCTCTCAAGGTTGAAGAAGGAACTTGGAGTGTCCATGTCTTTTGCCGACAAGAATCTCGCTCTTACAAGAATCTCGCTCTTACAAGAATCTCGCTCTTACAAGAATCTCGCTCTTACAAGAATCTCGCTCTTACGAGGGCGGTTTTTGCTCATTCCTTCATGAAGTTGTGTAAGAAAATCAGTCTTTTTAGACCTCCAAATTTCCCAAAAAAGCACAAACTTTTCACAAAAACCAGCATCATGTAACAACTTATTATTATATATTATTATAACTTATATACATATACAATAATAAATAAATACATTCAAAAAGGAGTAAGAAAACATTAAAAGTAGAAAACCAATTCATTAGCTGCAACAGTGCACAGCGCTCGATTACAGCACCACGTGTCCTCGAAGGGACCAAAGTCCTGCATTAATTTATAAAAATGAAAGTCGATGTAAATCCTGGACTTCACCAGAACAGTAAACACTTTTACAGAATCGTACCCTTGTTGGTGAACAACCTTATTACGCCTGCTAACATAAATGGCCATTTTGGCTTGGCCTACTATAAAGTTTAATAACTTTCTGCCTCAGAAAAGACCCTGCTACAACACACACACACGGACTGGAGCAGCTCAAACAGGGGTTTAAGTCGGACACAGTGCAGAAAGGTGTGAACAACTGTTTCCCTTTGACCACAGAATGGACAGCAATGATTAACCTCTGGGTTTAAAATCGACACAAAAGCATTAACTGCTACCGCACCATGTAAAATTTGCCATTGCAAGTCGCCCACACGCTTAGCCAATGGTGGTTTATACAAGACCCTCCATTCGGGTTTTACATCATGATTCACCCCCAGAACTGATCGCCAAGGCGTGTCAGTCCGACCACTCAGAGCTCCTTTATTAAAAATAATAACACAGGCATGATAAAAACATTTACCTGGAACACACTGTAAAAACAAGTCTCGTAATGAACCATGACCTAATAGAGGCCCTGTCTCTTCTCCCAGATCAGGTGAGATTGTTAAGCTGGGAAAAGAGTCAGTAGAGTCAGGGGCAATCGCACCTAAACAAAACTGTTTAAAAAGACCCAGCTCCTCCTGGGAAAAAGCTGAGCGCCACCCTTCAAGAAGGCGGGCAACAGTCCGGAGAGATCTAATCCGGAGGTGATCTGCCACCCTCCTCGCATCTCCAAGGTCTGGTCCAGCCAGGTCAACAATGTTCTGAACAGTCACAATGCCTGCATCTGAAAAAGTCTGCCGAAGAGCAGACGACCCACACCATGACAAGCCACTGCGCATCCGGCTTCCCAGGGGCTCCTGCAAAAGCCAGTACAACGAAATTCCTGAGTCAGTTTTCTGTACCTTAAAAAGAGTCAATACTCTGAGAAGGTTCCTATAGAAAGGTGGGAGTGCAGAGATAAAAGAGTTATAAGGCTCCATCAGGAAAAGGGTCTTATCTAAGCCCAAGCCCCCGAAAGTCCTTAGAAGTGCACAACCAACAGATCTCCAGGCTGCATCTGAAGGTCCAGCCAAGAGCCTTTGCACAAACCGCAGCCGAAAAGCTGCAGCCCTGCTCTGCAAGTGGATAAGGCCCTGCCCGCCCTCTGCCTTGGGCAGGTACAAGATCGCTTGTGGAACCCAGTGCAGATCGTTCCAGAGGAAGTTGACCAGTAGAGCCTGCAGTTCCCGCAGCAGACTCGGAGGAGGGTCCATACAGGCCAGTCTGTGCCAGAAAGAAGCTGCTACTATGTTGTTGATGATGAGAACACGCCCCCTATAAGACAATTTTGGCCGTAGCCACTTCCACCGGTCAACCCTGGCCCGGAATTTTTCAAGGACTCCTTCCCAATTTCTGTGTACTGTCGTGACATCACCTAAAAACACACCTAAATATTTAAAACCACCCCTCATCCATTGTAACCCTTCAGGAAGGTCAGGCACACCCTCTGCCCAGGACCCAAGCAATAGAGCTTCACTTTTTGCCCAGTTTACCTTCGCTGAAGAGAGGGCTTCAAAATCCTTAATTATATTAGAGGACACAACAATGTCACTACTGTCACCAATGAAAAGCACCACATCATCAGCATATGCCGACAGACATATGGAGGCCTAGCAGTGTGGAAGGCACACACCCGTTAAAGCTCGTCTCAACTTATGCAAAAGAGGCTCTATTGCAAGTGTGTATAACATCCCGGACAGAGGACAGCCTTGTCTAATGCCCCTGGAAACAGTAAAAGGAGCACTCAAACCACCATTGGCCTTTAAAATACTCTCCACATCACAATACAGAACCCTGAGTACATCAATAAAATCCGTGTTAAAACCAAAAGCTGTTAAAACACTCCACAAATACCGATGCTCTACCCGGTCGAAAGCTTTTTCTTGATCCAGGGAGATCAGGCCCATATTGAGATTCAGAAACTGTGCTAAGTCTAAAACATCCCTCACAACAGAGATGTTATCATGAATCACTCTGTTCGGAACACAATAAGACTGATCCGAGTGAATTATATACTCCAAAACTGTCTTCAAACGGTTCGCCACAGATTTAGAAAGCAGCTTATAATCACTGCACAGAAGTGAAATGGGCCTCCAGTTTTTAATGTCAGTGAGATCACCTTTCTTTGGTATAAGAGCAATAACTGCCCTGCGACAGCTCCTCGGTAGCAGCCCCCCCATCAGGCTATCATTGAGTACCTCTAACAAGTCCTCTCCCACTTCAGGCCAGAAGGACTTGTAAAACTCAATTGGAAGTCCATCCAGACCAGGGGCTTTGCCACACTCCATGTCCTGGAGAGCGCTATGTAGCTCCTCCAGTGTAAGGCTGGCACCAAGCCCAGCCAGGAGCTCAGCCGGAACCTGAGGCAGACCAACCAAGAAAGAGTCATCACCAACCCAGTCAGGGCCCAGTTCACTGCTGTACAGCTTCTGATAAAATTCAGCTGCTGCTTTCCTAATATCAGAGGAATCAGTCAGTAAGGAACCGCTGTCAGTGCGTAAAGAATGAATAACCCTCCTCTGACCATTCTTTTTCTCCAAGCCAAAAAAAAACTTGGACGGCACATCCATCTGTTCTAGGCTCCGAAAACGTGACCTGACCAGGGCCCCCTGCGCTTTGGTTTCCAAAAAATCAGCCAGTGCAGTTTTTTTTGCAGCCAGATACTCAAGATGACCCTGATCTCCGGAGTGAGCCATATCCTGATTATCAAGAAGTTCTCTTTCTAAGGTTTTTATCGACAGGGTTGTGTCTCTAGTGATGTTTTGAGTATATTGTTTGCACAAAAGTTGAATTTGTACTTTCCCCATGTCCCACCACTGCTGCAAGGATCTGAAAGAGGACTTGCGTGCTTTAAAAGTGTCCCAGAAAAATTTAAAAACAGCACTAAAACACTTATCATGCACCAAAGAAGTATTAAAGTGCCAGTAAGCACTCCTTGGCTGTGCAGACCCTAAAATCACATCACATAAAATCAGGCTGTGGTCAGAAAAAGGCACCGGGAAAATTAGACAACTCTTAAAAATATTAAGATGTTGTTTAAAACAATAAAACCTGTCAAGCCGCGCCAAGGAAACCACACCATCACAAGCATGTGCCCAAGTGTACTGTCTTTGCAATCCATGAAAATTCCTCCACACATCACACAGATCTGCAGTCCGGATGCACTGTATGAGCTGCACCCGTGATGCCATGTGTGGCTCAATGTGATTCCTATCAATGTCAAGTTCAGTACAATTAAAATCCCCCCCCACAATCAGAAACTCATCACTGCGACAGCATAACAGCGTTTTGAGTAAAGAGCATAAAAACGCCAACCTGTCTTTCGCGTTGGTAGGTGCATAGACACAGAGGAACACAAAGACATGAGCATCAAAAACAGCCCGAACCTTCAAAAGCCTCCCCTTTATCACCTCTGTGACGTCGCAGGTCACTGGACTGAGGTGTTTAGAAAAAAGAACAGCCACACCGCCACTAACCGAGGTGTGGTGACTTAAAAAGACATGACCATTCCATTCCACAGCCCAGTCTACAGCATTCCCCTCATCACTGTGCGTCTCCTGCAAAAAGAGAACACCAAAATGTTTTTGTTTGGCCAATTCAAAAAGTTTAGCCCTCTTAACCTGGCTCCTAGCACCATTCAAATTTAGGGAGGCAATGCGGAAGTCACCCATGGGATTAAAAATAGGTGAAAAAGCACAGACACTGCATACCCAGGATAAAAACCGGAGGAATAAGAAAAACTTATGCAGTGACGTCTCCAGCTTTTGGGCGCAACTTTTTTTTTACTGAAGTCACCAGCTTTTTCAGCCGATACACATCTGTTAGCTCAAAGAGACCCTCACTCATAAAAAGCTTTGCTTTGTCCACAAATTGTTTTAAATCCGGGAAATATTCTGCGACCTGCACTCCCTTCTCGTTTTTGGTGGCTGCCAAAAAACGTTTTATGTCCTCTGGCCCGTAGCTCCTACTGGAGTCTCGGGGAGTAGACATTAAACTGGAGTCGGACAGCTCGTCCTCACTGCTGGATTGCAAAGAGGTCATATCACGATCCATTTTTTTAGCGAGGGACACGCTACCTGCGCGACTCGCTCGCCTTTTAACCGGCGTTTTAAACACTAAACCCGCGTCAGCTTCGACATTATCAGAAACACTGCCCCCCTCTGCAGTTGCAGACCCATCCCGGGACTCAGGAGCCCCCGCACTCACCGGTGTGCGGGCTGGGGCCGGCTGGGCCGCGGGAAGGCTGGACTGGGTCAAATCAGGGCTGGCACTCAGATCCGCAGACGAGTCGGAAGTATTATCCGCTCCCGGAGTAGCTGAAGTAGCCGAAACTGAAGCCAAAACATCAGCGCCATTGCCATTTTCATGAATAAGCGGGTCGTTCAAATTTGAAGCACTCGGGAAGGTTTCTGGGACCGATTTCTCTTTTCCAGTCGGACAGGCGCGGGCAAGGTGTCCTATTTTCCCGCACGCGAAGCATTTCATCGGGTCAGTCGTAGCAAACACGGTATAATTAAAACCTTCAACATGCAAACTGAACGACAAATCAATTTCAGTGAGGTCTCCATGTAAAATCATGTACACAAAACGACGAAAAGACACCATATGTTTTAACAAAGGTGACTTACTTGCGATGGGCATTCTCCTAACTGGAGACACTGGTTTTCCGTAGCGGGTTAAGACAGAAAGGAGCTGCTCGTCTTTAATGAACGGTGGAACATTGGATAGGGTGACTCTTTTAGCGGGAGAGGACAGGGGAAGCACGGGTGTATAAGAGCCACCAACAACCACTCCGTTTTCAATTAACTCGTCCGCTTTATCAACAGTTTTAAGGAAAACAACAACTGCGTTGTTCATCCTTGAAGCCGACACAAGGTTCTCATAACCTACAATCTTGCCGATTTCGAGGCTACACTCTTCTACACTCGCCACGGACACCACTTTAACCCCGTGGCGTCTCGAAAGCGTGTCAAACACCCCACCACTCGCCGCCATGGCACACACCAGCACACCTGAGCTGCTCTAAATTTTCCTTATTTTGGGTCGGGATCTTGGGAAATATCCCTTGTTTAAATATGAAAATATCAGGTGTGTGCTTTTGTGTGGTATCTCAACTAGGGGCTTAGGGGACAATGGACAACGGCGTTAAAATTTGATGCATGGCCGAGATGTTATGGGCCCACCAGATGTTTTTTTGTTTTGCTTTAATCCATGAGTTTAGGTTTGTGTGGATCACACATTCGTTGTCTCCTAAGTCGCCTAGTTACAGCAGTCTGCCTGTGCTTGCTTGCTACTGCTTAAATTAAGTTACTGTTGTTTTATAATAGCAAGCTCTCCAAAAATCAGTTAAGTTCCAAATGAAGCTATCAATGTGCGACATGTCTAAGCTATAATTTACTGTTGTCTTAATAAAAAATACACACATCTGCGCCATTTTGTTCTCACACACAAGAAACATGCTGTTGCTGTTGTGAGAATATCTGGTAATCACCATTTATTACATTCAGACTAGATTGGATAGTAAGAAAATAATTGGAAAACTATTATTATTATTATTATTATTAGGCTATGAGGCCTAGCAGTAGTACGAGTAGTAGTAATATTAGTAGTAAGTGGTGGTTTTCCACCTATTTTGCAGGTATTTTTTTCTGCCCCCAATTGAGTTAACTGCCCCCCCACACATGAGATTCTGGTCACACCTCTGGAGAGAACGCTAGGGAGAAAGAGAGAGAGACAGAAGGACAGAGAGAGAAAAGGACACAGAGAAAGAGAGAGACAGAGATAAAAGGACAGCGAGAAAGAAAGAGAGAGAAGGATAGAGAGAGACAGAGAAGGACATAGAGAGAGAAGGATAGAGAGAGAGAGAGGCTGAAACAAAAGCCAGGGTTCATACACATTTTTACCTAAATTTTTTTAATGATTCTGAGGCCAATTTCCATGACCATAAGTCCTCTGTTTAGCCTGTAAATAGTGGTCCAGACTTTCATCAAAACAACATTATGTCTTTGATTCCATATTTCAGACAATAATTTTCTTAAAGTAAGATGCCAGTCCCAAAGTACATATATAGGAGCATTTGCGTTCACTGCATGCAAATCTGGCACATATTTGACTGTTGGGGGGAAACATGGCCTGAAATAGCTGGCTTGCGTCATAGGCTCAATGCACGTCACAGTTCCGGGTTGGTTTATACCGGCAGACTAACTTCCGGTTACACTGGCGCTAGACATGGCTCTTATATGACCGACAGACTTGTTAGTTAACTTTCACTTGTGAGGTGGTGTGTTTCTTTCATACAGATACTATCAAGATTATGTATAAAAATGTAACGTTACTGTCTCCAATTGTGTGTTCATCGTCCTTCCTCCCAGTGTCAATGAGAGACAAGGTGACAGGAGAGTCAGCCTGAGGGCAGTCTGTCATAGATCGATGAGGAAAAGTGAAAAGCCACAGAACTTGAGAGTAGGGTCATAATTAGGGCAGTGATTAGGCAAGCTGATAAAATATATTTTTATATTTTGTCTGTTAGCCTCGTATAGAATTCAGAATAATTGTTCTTAGTAATGCTTTAGCTGTCAAGCAATATCTCATCCAAGCTTCTTTTTCTCCCTAGATGGTGTTAAAACACTCAAAACCTGTTGTTTTGGTGAGCACCCATTGTTCCTGTGTGGCGGGCTGTGCCTTATGCAATCATTTGGTTGCACTTCTTTATCAGACTGCTCATTATTTGCAGCTAAACATTCCTGCTGTACCCCCGGTGCACAGCTGCACAGACACTGAGCAGATCTGGCATAAACCAAGAACACTGGTAAGTCATTTAACATGTCAACTGTACACATTATAGCTATTTCTGTACACATTATAGCTATTTCTGTACACATTATAGCTATTGTGATGCCATGTTGAATGTGTCTCTGCTGTCAGGGTGTCAGGCCAGGCCCAGTTGGAGAAATGGAGATTCGAAATCCCAGAAATTCCACAACAGACTGCGTAAAGTGAGATTATCTTAACTTTACACGTAACTCGTCTTACGTATGTTTGTGGCGGAAGTTTGGTGTATATATTTTTGTGGTGGGCCGTTATTGGCGTTAACGTGAGACTCTTATCGATAAAAAAAAATAATCTATGCCCACCACTAATATATTTATAACACACATTTTTAAAAATATTTTTACTGTTAATATTTTCAGAAGTTCTCTCTACAAGGCGTTGGATGGGGAAATGCCGAATATTGCCATGTTGAGAATATCAGAGGTGTACAAGGACTTTGACCCTTCAATTGCTCCCTTGGTAACAACAATGGGCATGTCGGCTACAGTCCCGTTAGTCCAGTCTGCTTTCGGACCTGTCCAGGCAGGGAGCATGCTGTCATTTCAGCAGAAACAACAGGCAATGCGGGAAATCATCACCATCCCATCTGCCCCTGCCTTCCCCTCCCTTCCCATCCACAGCTACAGGCTTGAACCACCTCCCTGTGCCTATGTTCTATCAGCACAGGAACATTTGCATCTGAAGTCTCTGGAGGTGTCATTCAACATGGCACACAGGATAGAAGCTGCTACACAAGGGCAGAGTTCATGCCAGGAGTGGCATCGTCTGAGAAGAATGAGGGTGACATCTACACGTTTCCATGAGCTATGCCATGTTCGTGGACATACATCTGCAGAGAATCTGGCTGAGAGGATTCTCAGGGGAACTGGTCAGACCGAGGACATGAGGAGAGGTATTGAAATGGAGCCACTTGTAGTGAAAGAGTATTGCGCGCTTAAAAACGCAAACTATTCACCATGCGGGTTCATTGTGCATCCTGATGCTCCTTGGCTAGGTAGCTCTCCTGATGGAGTCATCTTTTAGCTCGTTTCCACCGCCACGGTGCCGGTGCTGGTGCCGTGCCGGTGCCCAATCTAGAACTGGTGCTGCGTGTTTCCACCGAACAGTGACAGGTGCTGGTGCCAAAAAACTGGCACCGGCACGGCACCGTGAAGTTGCTGGTCCCAAAGTCAGAACCACACACGTCACAATGGTTATGGGCAGTGCTACCACAGCAATGGCAACACTAGAGATTTCATTGCCGCCGCTATAGTGTATGTCTCTCCGTTAACAGACTGAACCGACACGCCTCGGTCTTAGGTGTCGCGGCGGCCGGGAGGGAGAAGATCGGCCGGACGGGCTGTTAGCCTAGCCGCTAACTGTCCCTGGGATCCCTGGCGGCTAACAGCTCA
>JBBPCY010072060.1:0-11354 GCA_037974405.1 Brachyalestes nurse | reverse complement strand
ACTGAGTGATGGGGAGAGGGAGGACCACCCTACCCACCCAGAGAGAGAGAGAGAGGACAGTTATACTGAGTGATGGGAGAGGGAGGACCACCCTACCCCCCCAGAGAGAGAGAGAGAGGACAGTTATACTGAGTGATGGGGGATGAGGAGGACATATTGTAACGGAAAAAAGTTCATGGATGAATAAAACTTTGAAAATCCCCCACATGAGCAGCAGGGGTTTAGAAAAAGCAGTTTGATAGTTTTTACAGGTAATTTGTTTATGAATTTAGTTAGTCATTTAGTTATTTAGTCAGTAAGTTAGTTAGTCATTGTTGTATTGCTGTAGAGTTTTGTACACTGTGTACATTGTGTGGTATTGTTGATTCCGGAGTGTCCAGCTGTGGTCAGAAGCTCTGTCAGAAAATCTCAGTGAGATCATCAACACACAGAACAGCTGCACACAAATTAAACATCTGCTTTCACCGAGAGCGGAGTGCGGCGTGACCTGCTCCGCTGAGGGTCCGGCAGTGTGATGTAACTCGTACCGGGGCGGCGTGTGGAGGATTACGGTGTCCAGTGAAGGACACTCTGCACCTTCAGCCCACAGGAGCTCTCTGGAAACCCCACACTGCCTGCGTCACACGGTCACAGCTTAGATATTACATAATAAACACAACCTGCCCTGAACAAAATAACCTTGTTACAAATTAACCAGTGTTTATTTTGACCTAATCCTTTATACGTCTATCAGTGATTATCTCTGTACAGACCTGGTGGGGTTTAAATGGTTGAACGCTCATAACAAGGTTCTGACATCATATCCAGACTCAAGTATATTTTAAAATATGGCTTGCACTTTGTTTGGACCTCTATAACAGCTGAGTGCTGCTGTCGTTAATTTGTGTTTATTTTAATGTTATATAGTGTTTCGTCTGTTTTACACACATGATGCACAGTTTTCTGGTGACCAAAACTTTTGAATTGTCTTTGATTCGTGATTTTATTTCTGTGATACCAGTACACATACAGTAAGAGTGGAAGGTAAATTCAGTTCACTGCGTCAGATCAGTGTGTGAAATACCCGGAAGGTCTAAATTGTTTTTGGGGGGATTTGGGTTGGTGATGAAACAAAACGAAATATTTGTGAACCCCATATTCCACTGCAGTGTCGTTTTTTTGTTTTTTTTTTGGCTACTTCTACACGCTCCACATGCTCTTCACACTTCACTGGTTTGTATTGTTTATAAACAGAAGCCTCGTTTCCTTTTTACTGCATGTTCCATAAAATCTGCACCGACTGATTTAAAGGAAATCCAGATTATAAAGCATCACCTTTGTTTCTCTGTGATAAAGTAGTTTTAATAATAATGCTGGGATTGAACAGCATCTGCCTCACTGAACGTTCACTACCATCTCTTAATCGAGCCAAATTGCATAAGAGAGTAATTTCACACACATAAAAGAAACAGATGCCAAATTAAATTGAAACGGCACATTCTGAGTGTAGTGATTCATGACGGTGCTGCATTTCATTGGATCTGCTCGTTTCAGCCAGTGAAGACGTTTTTAAAGCACAGATGTGAAAAAAAGCTCCCCATAAAATACACAGCATGCAAAGAAAACAGCATTTTACTATTAACTGTTCAAAATGTGTGCGTGTGTGTGTTTGTGTGCGTGTGTGTGTGTATGTGTAAGTGTGTATGTGTAAGTGTGTATGTGTGCGTGTGTGCGTGTGTGTGTGTAGTGCTGAGTAAGACCAGGGGGATTAGAGTCCGTGCCCGTTCAGACACACTCCAGCCATCTGTCCACCAAAGCCTGTAACAGGCTTTCATTACCAGAATCAAAAATGTTTATTAGCCCACACTGTCACACAGATTTTCCACATAGTCAGAAATCTGTATATGGCAGCAGGGTGACATAGCAAGAAAGTCCTGGGTTCGATTCCCAGCCAGGGCAGCATGTTCTTCCCGTATCTGTGTAGGTTTCCAGTGACATCAGGTGCACTGGAGATAGTACACTCACACAAACATGAAACAATAATTGTAACACACAGGAAGTGACATCCTCTATGACCACACAGGAAGTGACATCCTCTATGACCACATAAGGAGTGGCATCCTCTATGACCACATAGGAAGTGGCATCCTCTATGACCACATAAGGAGTGGCATACTCTATGACCACATAGGAAGTGACATCCACTATGACCACAAGGGAAGTGGCATCCCCTTCAATCACATAGGAAGTGGCATCCTCTTTGACAACAGAGGAAGTGGCATCTTATACAGCCTCAGGGGAAGTAGCATCCTCTATGGCAACAAGGGAAGTGGCATCCCATTTGACCACATGAGAAGTGGAGTCCTCTACAGCCTCAGGGGAAGTGACATTTTGTATGACCACAGGGAGAAGTGGCATCCCCTATATCCCCTATAACCACAGGGGAAAATGGTATCCTCTTCAACCATATGGGAAGCATTATCCTCTTAAAAACACAAGGGAAGTGGCATCTCCTACTACCACAAGGGAGGCGCAACCTCTATGACCAAGAAGCATCTGCATCCTCTACTGCTGTGGGGGAGCAGCGCTGGCTGAAGCAAGGAGAAGTTTGAGGAGCAGGAACTTCAGTGGCCGATGAAGCTGGAGAGATCTAAACAGTTTACTGCACACTAAGCTGTTCTCTCAGTCCTTCTTTGAAACCAGCAGTGGCCGCTCCTTTATTGTTTCTGTAATTCATGGAAAGTGTTCTCTTCAGCTTCCTCCAGAAAAGGCGTTACAGCTTCCACACATTCATCTTAATACTTTCCACACCAATAATAAGTGTATTTCTCTCCGAGGCCTCTCAATCTGCTGGACAGGGCGGCCCCAGTCTCCCAGCCCCACTTCCATCATGTCTCAGAGACACAGTAATGATGAGTGGGCCATTGAGATCCACACACACTCACACACTCACATGGTCCCACGGCCTCGCAGAGCTGAGCCGTGTCAGTGATCAGACTGATTGGATAATCATACCCAGAGATGGCTTCTGCCTCTCTACCCACCCCCCCCAAGACTCCTCTACACACATCCTGTGGGCAGTGCCAGAGATGAGAAATGAATCCCATCTGAGTGTGTGTGTGTGTGTGTGTGTGTGTGTATGCTGTATTTATTATACACACTCTTTCAGAAGAATGCTGTTGTACAGATGCAGCCCTTCTGGGAACTCCCACGGGTCTTTAATTATGTTTGAAGGAGAGAGGGATGCGTGTGTTTGAATAACAGTTTGTGTGTGTATAAGAGTCTGTGTGTGTGTGTGTGTGTGTGTATGTATGTGTGTGGGGGTGTGTGTGTGTGAATAGAAGCATCCAGAGATGAAGAGAGTCTTATAAGCAGAGAGCCGACGTCTCTCCAGGCCCCCATCCAATCACAGATCTGCTGCTTGTTCCATCGTTCACCTGCATAAAACATGCATCATTCGGTCTTAAAATATCTGTTTTATGTCATAGTAGAATTTTATAATCTATAAACCGACAGAAATGTTCCAAAATGTATTTAACCAAAATCTCGTTTATTAACCTTTACTATTTTAAAGGTATTTTTCCTGTTTTTGCATTCCTTGTTCTTTTCTAATATTTAAAGCTTTAAACATTGTGTAATGTTTGATATATTTATCATCACAGTGTAAAACAAATAAAATGAATGCAGGTAAATATCACACCTTCTGGATATAACAAGACCCCTGTCTTTGAAAAAAGTTCCTCTTTGGACTCACTTTGGTAGGTCGGCCACTTCTGGGAAGATTCACTGCCATTACAAGTTTTCTTCACTAGGTTATAACTGTCTCGGAGCGTTGGAGCGCAGGTCAGGGTAGGTATTCTTTCACAGCACTATGATAAGATATAAAAAAGTACTTTATCCTAAAGGGAAATTCTTTTGTCATGAACATGCTCAGTGCAACAAAAGGAATAAAGATAAGATAATAAAGAGCTTAAAAAAGACAACAATAGTATTAGTAGCACAAACGGAATAACAAAATAACTTTTAGTGGCATAAAGGTATGAGGAATGCAATTAAATGAGATAGCAGCAGGTGATGATCAATAACACACAGATAAAAAAACAAACAAAAACAAACGATGAGTTATATTGAGTTATACTCTGAATGAGAACGAAATGACAGATCCTGGAAAAGATCACCTACCGAATGAGGAATAGTTATACAGTCTTATTGCCACAGTCAATCTACCCAGTAAGTGTATCTAAAGGGGTGACCAGTCTAACCAGTACTGTTGAAAACACATGTTCTTCATTGCTGTCTTTTTCAGTTTCACTCCAGGTCTGGTCTAGGAGAGTGAGTGTGTGCGTGTGTGTGTGTGTGTGTGTGTGAGTGTGTGTGTGTGTGTGTGAGGGCGCTAAGACACAGCTCCTGCACCGCTACGGTCTGAATAAGAGGCTGTGAGTTTACAATGGCCTTGATAACGATAACAGCCTGGAAGTGTAAAGAGGATTATGTCCGATTAGGCAGCGCTACGTCCAGATTAGAGCGGACAGCTGTGAGCTTCACACACTCCGGTCACAGATTCAGCCGAGAGTGTGTTCAGTCTTTGGGGTCATAACGGGATTTCCACAGGCCTCAGGACACACACACACACACACACACACACACACACACACACACACTCACACGCTACTGTGTGTCTTAAGCATTATACAATACATTGTGTTTAACTTTGAATTAGGGACATCCCAGACCATGTCTAAGCCCACCCAGTCATGTTTTAATGAATCTTTATTATTTGATTTTTTAAAGGAACATTTCAGTGAAAAATCAGACCTCAGATGTGGTCCATGAGTCAATGTTTGGGTTCTTTAGGCTAATATTGTGAACACTCGTCATTGATAGTCACCCAGATCTTTAAAACAGTTGCCTAAAACTTCTCTGGTCTACTCCTAATAATTCTCTGGAACCTTCCTAATAATTTAACACAGAAACTGACTCTAGATCAGCGCTCCTGCACTTAAGGCGGTTTGTGAAAACAGACCCTGTTGTGTAATGGTGAATTCAGCTACAGGCTGAAATTCAGTTCATTTTTTAAGTCCTACTGTGTCTAAAACCACGTCCACAAGTCTGGAACTTCTGCTGGATTACTGAACCTGGGTTTGCTTTGTTTTTTTTTCCACAAGGTTAGTCTCAGTTTAATAGTCATTATCGTTTTTACGTGTTCCATTTAACCTGTCTTTTCATTGGTCAGCTTGTTTATTTTCTCCTTATTTGAGATGAGTCACGCTCCTCACTTGCTACCTGTCTCTGTCTTCCCTACCTACAGCCACGCCACTCTGAAGTCTATTTCTGGTCACCATTATTTTAACCTGTGTTTGATTTCATAGAGCACACACTGACTCACCGCCACGACCAAGCCAGACCCGCGTTCTGTTTCTACCCCCCTGCTCTGGTTTGATGATTTCCCTCATGAGGCACCGATCCCATTTGAATGAGAGTTTTACTGAGTTTGTGTGTGTGTTTCACTCTGTGTTTGTTGTAGTTGTTTGTGGATTCATTTGTTTGTTTCTTTTTGTCATCAGACTGTATGTATTGAACAATATCTGTCCAATGAATTCCTGCATCTGTGTCTCAGCATTTCCTGCACCGGTCTCATGAGCAGACATGACAGATGACCGGAGCGATTACACCGACGCAGCAGGAATTCTCTTACCGAACAGATGCTGCCCCTGAGCTGCAAGCCCAGCTCCGTGAACAACAAGAACGCTTCAACCAGCTTACCCAGATAGTCTCTCTCCTACACCTTCACTGGCTCCAGTACACACCAACCATTCCAACCATTATCATGCTTCTTTACCGGAGCAACGGTACCCAGTGGGAGGTCAAAACTTTACGCTAGTAAAAGGGTAAAGTGACCATTCTGTCATACATTAACACACCAGAGCACAAAATTCTTTGTCTATATTTAACCCATTTAACCCATTTAACCCATTTAACACATTTAACACCTTTAACCCATTTAACCCATTTAACTCTTTTAACCCATTTAACCCATTTAACCCATTTAACTTATTTAACTCATTTAACCCATTTAACCCATTTAACTCATTTAACCCATTTAACCCATTTAACCCATTTAACACCTTTAACCCATTTAACACATTTAACCCATTTAACCCATTTAACCCATTTAACTCATTTAACCCATTTAACCCATTTAACCCATTTAACTCATTTAACCCATTTAACCCATTTAACCCATTTAACCACTTTAACCAAGTGAAGCAGTGGGCTGCCACCAACGAGGGGCGCCTGGGAGCTCAGTGGTGCCACTAACAGTGTTGAGATTCGAAAACCCAAGGTTCTGATTGCAGGGGCGACTCCCTAACCACTAGGCCACCAGCGCCCTCAGTTGTTGACTTTATATATGTTTTTTTTGTCAAAATCATGATGTCATTTCTCTGCCTTAAAATAACAATGCACCCAAACACACCTCTCCCAACACACGAACCCATTCGTTATTTTCAAAACGTGCCGCATGGCGTGAAAATGAGGGATGTGCTTTTGTAAAACTAGTAAAATCACTCGCGCCGGTGCAAAACAGGTTTAAAGAGCCATTTGTCAGATTCATAAACAACAAACGGGAGCCAAAGCACTAATAAGGCCTCAATAAATCCGCAGCTCTCCTAAATCACAGTGGGACGGAGACGCGAGGGGGAAAGAGGAGAGGAAAGGACAATGATGTCATTCTGAGAGGCGTCTTCATCAAACACGAGAGAAAACGGCTGATCCAGAGTCAGTGTTCGGGCTCATTAAAAATGTTTTTAATCAGAGAGGCCATGAATGCAGTAAAATAAATACGGATCAGACAAAAGTACACAGTGAAAGCAACAAGAAAATGTGATGTTAGAATGTGAAACATACAGTCGCCATCTTTATTCAGATCAAAACTTTCATGTTGTCATAAGAGACTTCTCTCCTCTGGACAGGAACATTATGAAATATATATTTTTTGTTTTGTTTATTGTAATGGTTGCGTCCACATGTACCTCCTCTATGTGGTAGAAAAGACGTCTCCTGTTATTGGGTTTGAATGATTTGATACAAACTGCAGCCTATTGAACCTGTTCATGTCTTAGAAATACCAGGACAGACGGTTTCTCATTCCAACTGCAGTTCATTTCTCAGCCCTTCATCCTGCAACTCAATCAGGGCCCGAGTCTCAGTACCTGATTATTTCTACTTATTCATTCAAAGGCTCTTGTTTTTCTTCTTTTGAGTATTTGTAACTGTTTCCACTGAAAATTCATAAATAAAGTACTAAAAATGGTTTGAAGTACTGGGGACACCAGGGACCACCATGTTTTTATACTGGAGACACCAGGGACCAGCATGTTTTTATACTGGGGACACCGGGTACCACGTCGTTATTATACTGGTGACACCAGGGATCACCATGTTTTTAAACTGGGGAAACTGGGGACCACCATGTTTTTATACTGGGGACACTGGGGACCATCAAATTTTTACACTGGGCACCACCATGTTTTTATAATCCGGACACCGGGGACCACCATGTTTTCATACTGGGGACACTGGGACCACCACTTTCTTATACTGGGGACACCACGAACCACCATGTTTTTATACTGGGGACACCGGGGATCACCATGCTTTTATACTGGGGACAATGAGACCACCACTTTCTTATACTGGGGACACCAGAAACCACCATGTTATTATACTGGGGACACCGGGGACCACCGAGTTTTTATACGGGTGTATTGAAACCTGTCAAGTTGTCTTATATTTGGCATATTGAGTAGATCACAACAATAAAACAATGAAAAAATGTTAAATATCCTGAATATGCAGCGGGTGGCCTGGTGATTACAGAACCGCAACTGTGTTTGGAAGGCCATGGTTTAGAATCTCAGGATTGACAATGGCACCACTGAGCAAGGCACCGCCCCACACACTGCTCCCCGGGCGCAATAAATTAAAGAAACGTGAACAAATGTTTTACTGACCGACTGCAAAGTGTGTAAAGACACAAGGAGCCTAGATAAAGGAGTTCCAACCACTCAGCATTCAGCACCACCAGTATACTGATCACCACCTGATCATCTGGAATCATCTGCTCCTGGTTCTTCACTGGTTAAGTAGTGTTTGGGACCAAGAATGGCCGGCTGGGTTACGGTACCTTTGCTGAAGTCTCTGGGGTCGAGGGACAGGCTGTATCCAGGCAGCGTCTCCAGCAGCAGTCGGTAACAGGCCTTCCAGCCCGGGTCGGGGATGGTGGGGGCCACACACTGCATGGCTGCCACACGCTTGAAGAAGGCCGATTTACGGTGGAAGCCGATCAGCTCGTACAGCTCCGACAGAACACTGTAGCGCTGGATCTTCTCCTCCTCAGAGAGCTGAGAGAGAGACAGGACAGAACAAACACCCTGAACCATCAAGGAATACTCGGAAATTAGGAAAAACAAACAAAAAAACAATTCTGAATAATATCATTTTTGGTCTGAATATACTAGATGAAACACAAGGCACACGTTCTGATATTTTATTATTGATTTACTAAGTATAAGGTCTGGTACTGAAACATTAAACGGTGTCCATGTTCTCTGGTCTGTTCTGGTGTTGCTCTGTGGTTCTGGAGGCACGTGGTCTGGTTTCACGGTGTGCTGTGTGTATGTGGTCAAAATGAGAATAAAAACCTGCTTGACTTGACTTGACCTGAAGGTCCGCGCATTAAGTTCACTGTGGCACTATGAAGTCTTTTCCACACTCAGAATCCAGAACACAACTGGGATATTTTTACTAATAATGTCTGTAATCATCATACACCACCTATCTGACCGTTACTCACCTATATACAGCACAGTGTTTCTGACAGGGCGACCAATCACAGCTCCAGGTGAGTTACTGGGTGTTCAGATGAATCGAGGTCTTCATGTAATCCAACAGAAGTCTTATTTTTAACCATTAAATGTGTCGGTGCAGGAATGGGCGGAGCTAAACTGCTCTTTTTGGGTTTTTTTTGCGCCAGTCAATAAGCGTTCTGCTCTATTTGGAGACAGGTTAAGAGAACGAAGAGGTCGGGAATCAAAAAGCGGTGTAATAAATTGACTAATAGTTTGAGCTGATTTCATTTTCCACAGTATCTTCATTTCTATGGTTTCCAGACATCCAAAACCCACCAAACGCCCAAAAACTAAACAGCTCTGCAGTTTCGCCTTCCTTTAAACCGACCAGCAGGCGTGCGCGGAAACGTCTTTCACAGAAATGTCAGGAAATGGACTGCGAGCCTCCGAGGTTAATGAAAACTCATTTAACACAAGAGGGGCCCGGTCCATTCAACAATTCGGCTAATCCTCGACAAACAGCTCTTTTACCTTTTCTTGTTCAGTGACATTTGTTAATGATGGGACCTTTATTTCATTCTGATTACAGACAAATCTCACAGTAATTACCTCCTCCCAGACTCCACCAACCAAGACAAGAAACACACTAATCTTCTGGAAGACATTGTAAACACTCACGAATAAAACGCTATAGAATAATGGCTCACCGGTGCTGGGTTCGGAGTCCCAGGGGATTCTCCCACCTCCAAAACGGCCTGTTTTATGACAGCAGGCCGGGATGAACACAAGCTCCTCATATGTTTCTGGATGTGCAAACCGTCACACTTTTCACTTCTAACATCACAGACTTCTAACCCCTGCGTGGGCAAATTTTGGGGCAGCTGGTGGCCTAGTGGTCAGAGAGCTGCCCCTGTGATCACAAGGTTGTAGGTTCGACTCCCAGGACTGTTAGTAGCACCACTGAGGTACCCACTGCTTCACTTGGTGAATGGGTTACAACACAGAAGTAGAATTTCATGCCGATCACTCCGTGCTGTGGTGTGTGGTGGATACTTGCCTCGGGGCCAAGAGGTCATGGGTTCGAATCCCACCTTCAGCATACCACCACTGGGTTCCTGAGCAAGACCCTTAACCCCAAGCTGCTCCAGGGAGACTGTCCCCTGTGGTTAGGGAATGGAGGTGTCTTTGGATAAAAGTGTCTCTTAATTGTTATAAATGTCACTAATGGTTCACTTTCACTTCACGCACTTCAAAGGGGTCTCAGGCTACTCAGTCGTAATTTTAGACGCCTCCGTCAGACAACTAAAGAGGTTCAGGGTCTCTACCATCATCCTAAAAAGGTTCTATATGGGAATCACCGAAAGCTTCCTGACCGGCAGCATTACGCCGTGGTTCAGGTCTCGCACAGTACAGCAACACAAAGCCTCAGGAGAAGCTTTTATCCACGAGTGATAAGACTCCACAGTACATAATGGATAAACACTACCACACTCACCCACTCATTCACTTTCTCTTTGATTCTCCACTCTCCTCTATTCACACTGCAGCTTTGACATTGTCTATTTCACTGTTTTGCACTAAATAGTTGTGATACTGGTTCTGGTTTGTCTTGTGGATTTCATCTTCTGTATATGTCAGTTTTTTATTACACTTTATTACACTAAATAAAAAATGTATCACAGTCAACAGGGGAACCTGCCAGAACAACCATTTCACTGCATGTTGTATCGGTATGGCTGCATGTGATGGATAAAATTCTGGAATCTTGAATTTCTGAACGCGCCAAAGATGGCTCTGAAAAGACTTAAGCATGCACCGAACTCAGGCGCCCTCTAGAGGTGGTGAGTCTGTGGCTCGTTCTGTGGTCCATGTGTTGCCCAGTCCACTTTGCTTTGGCTTTATGGGTTAACCGCACACAGACAGACTCGATCTCGCAGCACTTAGCAGGCAGAACCCGCGGGCCTGTAACGAGACACCAGCGCCGGCATTTTAAAGCAATCAGCTGTCAGAGCCTTCGCTGCGGTTAGAAGGTGATGCTCGGAAGGTCGGAAGCTTCTACCCGAAGTAAAATCAGCCTCGAGCGGTTTAACGCTTTTATTAAACCAAGACAAACAAATGTGTTTAATAAAATGTATTCAGATGATCACCCAACTTAAAGTAACAATTTACTGGATTTGCTTGAAATGACTATGTACAGATATACATTCATATACCATATTGGCCCGAATATAAGACGACCTGAATATAACCCCTTTTCCAGGTTCATTTTTGGGAAAAAAGTTTTTTGAAGACCATATTTTGTTTTATATAGAAAACCTATTCATTTGATAATGCTGTTTATAATTTGTTGGAACAAAAAAACATTTCACAGGCTTTTGTTTTTCTGGCAGCTTGAGAGTTACTTGAGGATTCGGCCGCGTTCACCACTATAATTTTGAAATTAGCGTCGTAACTCCGTCTAAGCTGTTGGTTAATTTGACGAGCCTTCGAACCACGTTGTTCAAGATAATCTCTTGACGTCTCCAT
>JBBPCY010072059.1:0-11355 GCA_037974405.1 Brachyalestes nurse | reverse complement strand
CAGGCAGTTGCTACAGTGGGTGAGGTGGTTGCTAGGGAGTTTTTAGGTGGTTGCTATGGTATACAAAATGGTTGCTAAGGTGTTACTAGATGCTTGCTGCCTGTAGGGTTTGGTTGCTAAGTAGTTTCTAGGCAGTTTCTATTTGTAGAAGGTGGTTGCTAAAGAGTTTCTGGATGGTTGCTATGGAGTACAAAATGGTTGCTAAAGTGTTGTTAGGTGTTTGCTTAGGTCTATGAGGAGGTTGCTAAGCAGTTTCCCCGCAGTTGCTATGGTGTAGGAGGTGGTTGCTAGGGGGTTTCTGGATTATTGCTATGGTATAAAAGGTGGTTGCTATGGTGTAGAAGGTTGTTGCTATGTAGTTTCCAGGTAGTTGGTATGGTGTAGGAGGTGGTTGCTATGTAGTTTCTAGGTAGTTGCTAGGGTGTTGGACTTGTTGGCTGGGGAGACATAGCGGTTGCTATGGAGATTCTAGGCGGCAGGCCCATCTCAAAATTTCTTCATTTTTATTTGAATTAACTGTCAATAGGTTCCCATGGAGTAAAAATTGAATAGATTCCCATGGGGGAAAATGGGACATAAGGTGTGTATGTGTGTGTGTGTGTGTGTGTGTGTGTTTGGTATGTTTGGTGTGTTTGTGTGTTTGTGTATTTGTTTGTGTGTGTGTGTGTGTATGTATATAATAAAAAATCACAAATATCTTTTATGCATTCCAGTGCCTTGTGTAAACAAAGTCGTGGAATCTTAGAACAATCCGAATGAAATTAACTGCATTTTGTCGAGGGAAAAAAGAACCAAAAAGAACATAAAGGACAAAAATGTACTTTATTTTATAAATCAAGATCTTTAAACTCGGGAGAACTTTCAGGATAGTCTCCGCCCACATATCACTTATTCAGTTAAATAAGTAGCTTGACTAAAGATGGAAGCTAGTCACCTCCGAATAGTATCATGTTAATGACGTTATGCTAATTGGTGACTAAATTATTGCTTTATGGCTTTTTATTTTGGACAGTCTATGAAGTCTAGAACTGTACATTATCTCTTGCATGTTAACAGGTTCAAAATGCATAGAAAGACAAAATAGTGCAATAACACACTGCATGTCTCTTAGTGGTGTAACGGTACAGAAAGGACCATAATCAGGCTAGGGGAACTTATATTAATATAAAAATATCTCAAAACTTCATTTAATGGAACCTTTAAAAGAGACACATTTACTTGTTTGCCCTGCTCTGGATAAGAACATCTGCCAAAAGCCAAAAAGGAAAATGTGAAAGTAGCCTACTTCTCCATCTTTTCTGTTCAGATAAGAACTGCTCTACAGCTGTTATCTAAACATGTTTCAATTAAAACACTAAGATATGTTGTAATAAGATAATTAACTAACATGACTTGTTTATTGGAGAGCTAATATTTAGCTAAGATCTGACTTTAAACATTTTTTAAACTAGTGCAGGTTGTCGTTGATTTTTTTTTTCAATGAGGAAAGTTTACCCTTTTTGAGGAAACTCTGTTTATTCTAATGCCACCCAGAATTGAAATGTAGGAGGAGCAGGTTCTGCATCTTGCAGTAATTAGCTGAGATCAGTGAATCTGGTGGAACTCTTTATTTATACTAAGTGACAGGGATTATGTGAGCAATTAAACTTTGTGTGGCCATTACAGTATAATTAATTTACATGGAGCTTTGTGTAACACCTTTTTAAATCAAGTTTTACACACTTTCATCTGTCTCCTGTGCTTTTATCTGGATTCAGCAGCAGCTTTAACTTGATGATAAAGTGACATGATGTTGATTCAGCATGTCGGTGTCACTCAAATAATACAGAAGATGTTCACTGACAAAGAGTCAATGATTGAAAAATATGTAAGACATTAAAAACGGCTACATTCAACCGTTTGATCTGTTTTCTGTGTTTATCTGCTTTCATGACAGTTGGATTCAACAATCTCAGTTATGATCCCTGCACAAACTACACGTCCCTGGACCAACCCTGGAGAGGCACTAATGCTACTGGAGGATCCATCTGTGACTCTTTCAATGGGAACAGCTGGTACCGGCTGCTGTATAATGGGATGAGTGTCCGCATGCCAGAGAGCTGTGTTAATCGATCCAGATGTGGTACTGATGTTGCTCTGTGGCTCAATGGTCCTCACCCTCAGATAGAAGATGGAATAGTCACCCATGGAGTCTGTGGGAGATCAGGAAGTGACTGCTGTTACTACAGATCCAGACCAATTAGAGTAAAAGCGTGTCCAGGGATCTATTACGTCTATGAGTTTGTCAGCACATTCTACTACGCATCTTACTGTGCAGGTACTCTGATCTTATTACCATTTACACTGTGAATTTACAGTTTGTTTTATTCCCATTCATTATTTCAGCAACAGTGTTCTAATCTCTGCTCAAAATACTCACATTTACCAAAAAAACTTTTTTCAATAATTAGTTATTCTTATTTATTATCAGCTTTGGTTTAATTTAATTGTGTTATATTCTGCCATGTTTTGACATTGTTTTGTCTTGTTTTAGATGTAATGAGTGTGACTACTGCTGCTGTACCAACAGGTACATTAATCTACATGTTATTCCTTCAGTTACAAACAAAATATGGTTTAGAATCTCAAAGCAAGAGATTGAGTTACCTTTCAGCTGAAGAAAACCAAAACAAAAAGTTTTGTTTAAAAAACGATGGTCATACTCTATTCATTTTTATTCATTTTATTATTCAGCCAAGACATGTTTGTCCCTTTAGTTTAGAACAGTAGGTGCTAAAATAGCTTTACTGATGAACATCAAAGGTGAAATGTCACCCTAATCCTAATCTGGTTAGTTTTGGCTCATTCATTTCACTTCCCCTCAGTTTGCCTCTTTGTTTTGTTTCATTTATTACTTTCATTTCTCCTCCCCGAGCCCTTTCTCCTCTCCTCAGTTCTTTATTTAATGTTTTTTTTTATTAATTTCTTCCGCTGTTCCTCCTCATTCTGTGTCACTCCTTCCACTCTTTCCCCATCACCTGACTCTCGCTTTCTCAGTCCATTTAGAAATTAGCTGTTATTTATTATGTAGCTTTGGTCTTATTAAATTTTGTAATATGTTTTCATGTTTTGACATTGATTTTTTGGTTGGTTTGTTTGTTTGTTTTTTTTTTAATTTATTTTTGGCCTTATTTTCATTTCTTTCTCCTCTCCTACGACTTCACTCCTGACTCACTCTCTTTCTCTCTCTCTCTCTCTCTCTCTCTCTCTCTCTCTACATGCTTCAGGTGTGTCACATTTGTGGAAATATAAGTGTCAAATATCTGTGTCTTTTTAGAAATTACATATTTTATTGTCTAAAGTACTGTATTAATTTGCCTCCTATGAGTTTTACGTACTTCTGATATACAGTATATACAGATATACAGAACAGTTTTCATTTCTCTAGTTGATGTAATTCATCTCTTGCAGCTCCACCAAATATCACATTGTCTCCAGGATGCGAGGTTTGGACAATTTTATTACACACAAGGCCTCATAATTATGATTTCTGACCTTCTCAGCATTAACACTTTTAGATAAACTTCAAAACTGGTAATAAATTCACTCATTTTAATTTGCTCCTTGTTTTAGAACAATTTCACACCAAAATGTGGAGAGGATCTCTTTAAGCAGATTGATAACATCACTGCTCCAGTGCTCCCGCCCCAAGTATGAACTAAAGTACTAAAAAAAATAATACAGAATGTAGAATAAATTCTCCCTTGTCCAGTACTATCTTAATGTCTGTATTTTTCTTTCATTATTGATCAGGATGTATCAAAGTATTTAGAGATGGTGCTTAATGCCCAGGAGCAACTTCTGAAGGTTGAACAAACAAATTCAGATAAATTTGTTTCTTATGGGAACACAGTGTTGAACAAGACTGAGAAACTGGTGTCCAAGCTGGTGGAGCCAACAGACACCAACTACTCTGTCATCATCTCTCTTAATGACTTTGGTAAATGACTACATAATTATTTGTTTTAATGATAAAACAACATCCACTATTCCCACCTCTGGATTTTTAAGCATGACCTGGTGTTTGGTAAAAACAATTATTTTGTCCAAATTCTGCAGATGTTCTAGTCTTTGCAGTTGGATCGAAGACCCTGTTGAAGGAAACCCCTCAGATCGGCGTAAGCAGTGCTCAGATGAACATCAACCTCCTGCAGATTTCAAAGAATAATGGCGGTACTTTAAGATCTTTCTTTGTCTCTGTCTTCACTCGTCTGCTACTTGAGTGGGTATGAACTGAAAGATATATGGTTAAATAAATAATGAATTAATTATAAAATATTTTTAGTTTATTAATTGTCACTATCCTGGATCAGATGAGCTCCAGTATAGTGGCCTCAGGTTTGCTTCTCTATCTAACTGATAATGTGGTTCTGGTGACTACATTGAACTCCGTCCTCCGTTACACATTGGGACGGTTTGCAGCCAAGTCTGAAGTGGCTGGGGTGATTATCAGCCCCTCCTCAGGAGAGGCCATGGTTGTGTGCTGGAGAAAGTTGGCCTCCCTCTTCAGAACTGGCAGTCAGTTACTGCCTCAGGTAGAGGAGTTTGAATATCTTTGGTTTATTCATGGTTTAGGGGAAAATGGAGCAGGGGATCAACTGGACAGCAGCATGCAGGTGGTTAATCCCTCCTGAGGCCCCTCCTTAGAAGGGGCAACCCCATAATAAAATCAAGCAAAGTTCATTTTGGAACTAATGGTGGTGGGAACATACCAGGTTTTAACCCCCTGGAGTACAGGATATTTACCATGGCTGTAATGCAGAGGAACCACAGTGTACACTGGGGGGATTAGAGTTGTGGGGTTAATAGTGGAGGGCGTTCTCAGTGGCATGAAAGAGTATCGCACTTGGTGTTCTTAGACCCTCTTTGATATGATAGGAAGAAACTAAAATAAGCAAGGAATAAGGCCCACCTGGTCTGATAGGAGTAAAGATACTTGCCTTGTTCATTATTGGCCTAATTTTAATGATCTCCCAAGACCAGGACCTAATGTTGAGCTTCTTTCACCAGTGCCTCTATTCTTCCAGGGTTTATGCAGACATGTCTGCATTTTTTTCTTATTTGTGTAAGTAGAAGAGTTTTAGACTTGTGTTTTAGTTACACCACAGCTTTTATGCTTAAAAAATGAAGCTCAAACTGATCAGAAAAAGCTAAACTCAAACAATATTTTACTGATCTTTCAGCAGTTTTGAGGTCCGAGTAGATACTCCTGGTTCATTTTTTTCTTCCTATTATAATTATTATTATTATTATGCTTCAGGATCAGCTGCTGTGGCGTTCATAAGTTACACCAACATGGAGAAAATGCTGAAACCCTGCCTCTTCAACACAACGAACAACACAATAAAAATCATGATGTCCACTGTGGTGTCGGCCACACTGCCCAAAACCACCAACACACACCTCACCAGCCCCGTCAACTTCACCCTCAAACACAAACAAGTGAGTTTACTACTCACATATATGTGAGTACAGACTGTCATAATGGCTTTTCATTTATTTTATGATGCTCTGTTAGCACAGTAGCTCACTCTTCCCCACTTTATAGCCTAATAACTTTCATACCACTTAAATAATGCAGGTAAGATCGATGTACTATTAACACACTCAGTATTATAGACAGTTTACAGTAGTGCAGCTTATGTAAATGTACATTTTTGAATCGATATCGTATTTTTTGAACGAGAATCGATATTGATCTGTGAATTGATTTTTTGAACCCAGCGTCAACGAACATTTATCATGCAAATCAAATTATCATGGAGCGGAGTGTCAGGAGAAGTCAGTCCGCTGCATGGTTGCATCTTACAAAAAAAAACAGCTGTGTTCTTTGTAACCAGTGTAGTGCCGTTTTAACGTGCATGGGTGGTAATACCAGCAACATGTTAAAACACTGGAGGTCTCAACACAGCATTAAAATTCAAGAATGCCGTGTGTTCGATTCTCAGCGCTCGAGTGCAAGCGCCATGGTTTAATAAAACAGCTGCTTTCGAAGCTAAAAATAGCCTATGACTACTTTATTTAATGTAATTATGTATGTAAACTAACCGGGTCTTATTACCTGTTAACAAAATTATATATTTATTTTATAATGTTGTTGCCTTCTCAGCCTCGGCTTTAGCGGTTGCTAGCCAGGCGTCTTTGGCTCGTTATTCTCAGCCACAAAGCAGGTTCAAAAATAAAACAATAACGGGGAACAGGGTCTGTCGTAAATTCAAATCAGAGTGTGTCTGGAATGGATGTACAGTAGTCAGTAGTTATAAGGTAACAATAAAATAATAATAAGATAAACTTGTTTGAATTGTGAAATAGTTTTGACTAAAAGAAAATTTATATGTTGTCTATTCTACTATCTACTATACTTATACTGTATTGAATGTGTTAAATAGAATTGCGTTACTAAAAAAAGAGACTAAAACTTTCATTGAGTCAATTTAATCAGTTTTCATTGACTAAAACTAGATGAAAATAGTCAGGGGTAATTCTAACTAAAATAAGACTAAAGCACTTTTAGTTGACTGAAACTTGACTATACTAAAAATAATAATACATTTAATTTATAAAGCGCTTTTCAGAATACCCAAACACGCTGTACAATTTTGAGTAAACAAAGAAAACTGATTTTCTTTTGTTTGTCTACTCACACTTACATTTTTTTAATTAAAAAGTTCCTGTTTGTTTTTCCTCCCCCTGTAGTATCGAAAATAGTATCGGTATCGAGTTTGAAATTTCAGTATTGTGACAAGCCTAATCCTGAAATACATCATCACACGTCTCTTTTCTCCAGGAAATTGACACTAATGGCACGCTCTCCTGCGTGTACTGGAATAACACTGAGTGGATTGTAGATGGCTGTTACCTCCTTCAGTCCAACAGCAGCCACACCGTGTGCTCCTGTGTTCACCTGTCCACCTTCGCTCTTATCATGCAGACCGACCCACCCAAGGAGAATAATGTCAAGGTCGAAAAATAATTAAAAAACATTTTTTTGTGTTTTTTCAAGTGTACAATTTTAAATTCTTGCTTGCTATTTATATGCACAGATTAAGGAAGGAGACTAAATAATTAGATTACTGGAAAGGGAACTTGTAAGCAAGTGCCTGGAGTCCTTTTGTGACTGATAAGAGATTGGATTCAGTGAAATGACTGGGCTTGTATCCACAGTGGTTAGCATCAAGAATCAAGGGAAATCGTCTTGAGTAGGAAAAGCATCTTGAGTAGAAGCATCTTGAGTAGTGGTCACTCAAGCAGATTTGTAGATGAAAGGAACAAGACGAGACTGTTTAAAGAAATTACTCAGTACTGACTAAGGTTGCATGCCACTTACACAATCTAGATCAGTTTACAGTTTTAAATAGTGGCATGAAATTTATTTTTCCAGATTGATCCAGTGGAGATGCTTGGCACGGTGGCCGTGGCAGTGGGGCTGTTCTTCCTGAGCTTGGATCTGCTGACCTTTGCCTTTTGCCGGCAGAACTCAAGAGTCACTAACACGGCTCTGACCAACTTGTGTATAAGCCTGTTTCTGGGTCACCTCCTTTTCCTGCTCACACAGAAATTCCTGCAGTACATACAGCCTCAGAAGGTGAGAGTATAATGATCTTATAATGACCTTCAGTACAGTCACCCATCTGCATTCATCAAACCAGAACTAAGACCTGTGCGTGCAGGACAGGGCCGTTCTACTAGTCCTAGTGGAGGGAAGATTCACTGAAAGTGAAAAATGTGTGCAGAAATGGTCCAAAATCGACTTCTCTCTCTCTGTCTCTCTCTCTGTCTGTCTGTCTGTCTCTCTCTCTCTCTCTCTCTCTCTCTCTCTCTCTCTCTTTGAGCGACGGAGTGAGTGGGCGGAGCTGGAGCGTGATTTGTGAGTGAGAGCTCTGGCACTGTGCCGGCGTCTTTCTCTGCACTTTTCTGTTTGTATGTATGTTTGTTTGTTTGATTGCAGAGTTTTCTGTATGTGTTATGTGAGAGAGGTTGTATTTTGTGTGGTGGGGCTCCCGTTTCTGTGCTGGAAGTACAGTAGCATCAGGTAAGGGGAACCTGGACTTCCTAACGCGGCGGCATGGCATTAAGGTTTCCTTCGCCGCCGGCGTGGAGAAGCGCAGCCTGGCGGTCGGGGAGATTGTCGGGCATGAGAAGGTTTTGTCTGCAGCCCGTATGAACAGTGCAGTCGTGTTGTTTTTGGAAACGGTCGAGTTGGCTAATGAAATGGTAGAGAGGAATGGTAATGATGGTAAGTTCACCTCGGTCCTTCCTCTTTCTACTCCCTTTAAAAAGGTTGTTTCAATAATTTTCATTAAAGATGAATTACTGGTTGAAGGCCTATCTATCTCGGTATGGAAAAATATTTTCACCAATCACAAAAATCGAAGCATGAAGCATGTTGTTTCTTTTAGGGGGTTTGTTTATATGGTAGTACCTAATAATTCCGACTTGGACATAACCCTGAATATTAAAATCGATAACTTTAACTATTCTTGGTTATGGGCAAGTTGGGCATTTAATTAGGGTTTGTCCGGACGGCAGGCGGCAGCCTGTTAATTAGAATGCCGATGGTGGGGGTTTTCCGATGGTGCGGGTTTACCGGGGTAGGGAGTGAACGCACCTCCTAATGAGGAACCGCCTGTTGCAGTGGACATTGAACCCCCTACGAACAATGTTTCTGGGGGTCCTGGGGCTAGCCGGGCCGTTTCTGTGCAAGAGATGTCCGAGGATCTTTCTCAGCCCAGTGTTGAGGAGGACCTCGGTCATGATAAACAGGGTACAGAGGTAGCGAGAGTTAGTGCTCCCATGGTTTTAAAAAAACACAAAACCGTAAAAACTCGTCCCGTTTGTGTGCTCAAAAAAGAAAAAAGATTTAAACGTTGAACTTAGCTCTACTGATGCGGAAAATGAGGATGAAGGCTGACTGTATAGCCTTTCCTATAGTCTTCCACTGAGCGGTTTCTCCAGCCGCGACTATACTGTACTCGATGTCAAGGAGTTTTTAAGGAAAACTAAATTAACCAAAAATGTTCTTATTGATGAATATTTTCCTGATATCGAACAGTTTATGGATAAAACCAGGAAGTTTATGGGTGGTGGTGCATTTACTGAAAAAGAAGGGTAGGCCTACCGTGTAAAAAAAACTGTTGACGAAGTTGCATGTTCTTTTAAGTGATGATGAAAGGCAACAGTAGTGTGAAAGTTTTTTTCTTTTCGTTATGTTTATAAGTTTGTCTTTGATAAAGACGAGGCTTTTTACTCTGTTATATTTGTTGTTTTTGTTGTTGGGGCTTTCTGAGATTAAAGATTTTTTACACCTATGGCCGATTTTCGTATTGCTTCTTTGAACTTGAACGGTCCGATAGATCGCTGCAAGCGGGCGAAGCTTTACGAAGTGGCGGGACAGAAAGGCCTCGACGTCCTGCACAGCGATTAGGGTTAGGGTTAGTCAGAGAGTTTAATTGTACTGAGCGACCTGATGATTGAAATCATATGGAACCGCATATGTTGTCTGGAAAACGTTTCAGAAAACGGATAGGCAGTATACATGAGCACATGCTCATAATAATAAATTTTCTCTAGCACGTCTAGAGAGGTTTTATTCTTTTACTCATCATCTTAATATTTTTAGGACTTGTCAGATACTGTGTGTTTTTCAGATCACTGTTTAGTGCAATGTGTTGTGTCTTTGAGCAAAGTTAAGCCACGGAGTGCGTATTGGCATTTTAATACTGCTTTGATTCATGACCAGAATTTTAAGGATGTTTTTAAATTCTTTTGGAGTGATTTTAGGAACAATAAAAACATGTACTGCTCTTTACAGCAATGGTGGGACATTGGTAAAGTACAAATAAACTACTGTGTACACAGTATACTCGAAACACCACCAGGGACACGACCAGTTCTATTGAAATTTTAGAGAAAGAAATTTTAGAAATTCAAAATCAGGGTTGTGCTGCTCGGAATGAGGAATTGAATGACAATTTGGCTAGGAAGAGACATGCCTTGGCTGATTTACTGGGAACCAAAGTGTAGGGTGCGCTGGTCCGTTCACGATTTTTGAAAGTGAATATGATGGATATACCTTCCAAATTATTCTTCAGCTTGGAAAAAAAGAATGGTCAGAAAAAATATTCATTCACTGCGCTCTGATACTGGTGTTTTACTGACAGACTCTTCTGAAATTAGGAAAAGAGCTGTCGGCTTTTACCAGGACTTATATCAGTGGACAGGTGGGGGTCAATGGCTTTCTGGACGGCCTGCCACAGGTAGCCCCCGAATCTTTGTCCGAGCTGAGTGCCAGTCTGACTCTGGAGGAGCTGAAGAGCGCCCTGCAGAGTATGGAGTGTGGCAAGGCCCCTGGTTTGGATGGTTTACCTACACTGAAAGTGTTTCTGGGAAGAGGTGGGGGAGGACTTGCTTGCTGTTCTCCGCGACAGTCTGGCCAGAGGGTTGTTGCCAGCAAGCTGTCGCAAGGCAGTCCTCACCCTTTTACCCAAAAAAGGAGACCCCACTGACATAAGGGCATGGAGACCTGTTTCGCTGCTGTGCAGTGATTTTAAGTTGCTGTCGAAAGTGCTGGCCGGTAGACTGAGTAAGGTGATGGATCAGTTAATCCATCCGGACCAGACATACTGTGTTCCTGGTAGGTCCCAGTTGACTGGGTCTTGTACAATGATGTGGAGAGTATCCTGAAGATGGTGCTTCGAGTGCTCCCTTTAAGGTTTGTTGAGGGATAAGGCAAGAGTGTTCCCTCTCTGGAATGTTGTATGCACTTGCAATAGAGCCTTTTTGCATAAATTAAGATCCACTTTAGGTCGGCTAAATTTGTTCAATTCTGTCTTTCCGGTTCACTTATTGGCCTATGCTGATGACATTGTGTTATTAGTGAGCAAACAAAGAGAAATAGGTTTGGACAAAAGAAACCCATCACGATTTTGCACACATCTGTATCTCTGTCTCTCTCTCCTTCGGTCTTTCTCTCTTTCTCTGTCTCTCTCTCTCTCACTCCCTCTCTGTCTGTCTCCCTCTCTACCTTTCTCTCTCTACCTTTCTCTCTCTCTTTCTGACTTTTTTTAAACACTTTTTTTGGGACAGGACTTTCTGGGTGTGTGCAAGGAGTGTTTTAAAGAAGGGACACTTCCGGCCTCCTGTAGACGTGCTGTTCTCTCCTTGCTGCCCAAGAAGGGAGATCTGAACTTTTTAAAGAATTGGAGACCAGTAGCTATGTACAGACTATATGATACTCTACAAAGTTCTTGTGAACAGACTGAAAGGTTTACTTAATTTGCTGACTGGCGTAGATCAATCCAATTGTGTTACTGATTG
>JBBPCY010072058.1:0-11356 GCA_037974405.1 Brachyalestes nurse | reverse complement strand
ACCAGGGGTGTCCAACTCCGGTCCTGGAGGGTCGTGGTCCAGCAGGTTTTGGTGATTTCTCTGCTCAGAAACACCTGGTTCACCTCAGCAGTTAATTGTCAGGTTTAGTGAATGTATTTGAGGAGGAGAACCATCACACTGTGCTGGATACTGGCCCTCCAGGACCGGGGTTGGACGCCCCTGGTGTAGACTAATTTTTCTGCATAATGGAGACATAGTGCAGTTCTTAATTTAGCAATATTTCGTAAATGAAGGTAAGCTAATTTAGTAACGGTACTTATATGAGTGTCGAATGGAAGACTGGGGTCCATAGTGAAACTGAGATTCTTTACGGTTAACGTTGGAGATGCTGAGGAATCAGCCAGATCAACCATTAGACCTGACAGTTTGCTACTAGCAGCTTTCAGACCTCAGATTTGTCTGCACTGAGTAGGAGAAAGTTATGTGAAGAAGGAGGAGTGATGGGAAATGTAGTTATATAATAATAAAACAAATAAATAAACAAATACCACTCAAACAAAGCAGGATTTTGTGTAATTTTACACAATAAACATATAACCAAATTAAAATAAAATTTGTCAGTAAGTCAGTCCTCTCAATTTATATTTAGAACAATGTAGCTATGAAAAATGAGAGATCTCTTACTAATGTGTTTCTGAAGGCTGCACTCTGGGAACCAGTGGGCATGATCATATTACAGCACGTTCAGGAGAGTCAGTACTGCTGCCCTGCTACTGCACTGACCTACACACCACACCTGAGAGACTCACCTGGGAGAAATACACAGACAGGAACACATGGAATGTGATACCCAGTGAGAGTGAACAGCAGAGAGTTCAGTTGGCGCATTCTTATTCTCCAGGAAATCTCTCTCTACTCATATCCCACCTGACTGAAGAGAATGGAGGATGGTACAGGTGTCAAATAAAGGAAAATGGGTCCCAAGACCTCACACTCATTGTTAAAGTGTTTCTATCCACATTTCCAATGGCAGCAAAAAGATAATTCTCTACATTCATTTACCATGCATAATTGGTTGTTGTAATATACACTTAGATTGGATGTGCACACGAATAAAGTTATATATGAAACAAATGGTTTGAAGTCAAAAGCTATACTGGTATAAAATGTTGTACATTGTTCATTGTCTGTACCATAATGTATTTTTGACTGATTGGATGTGATTGGCTGAACATCGTGCATGGCAAATCTAGAACCATTTTTTGAAGGGGGCAGGGAATCTTACACGATTATCCTTTCAGTTAGCTATGTCCAATTACTTCTGCTAGCATGGTCTGTCTCATCATACAGGCTGGTACCACAAAATCTTTTTCAGCTGTAGAGAACACTCTTTGGAGTCTTTGGAGAACAGCCAAACACACTAACTGAGGTCACTAACTGCCAGTTAATAATGACCACTGACCAGGCCCCAGGTAATATACTCAGTGCAACATCAATAATGCATCATGCATCACTTTGGCTCTGGCTGCATAAGGGGTACTGCTAATGGGAGGAAAAAGACAGTTTTCCTTAACAAGTAGACCTTTACTGATGTAAATGTGACTGTATTGTTGATTCTCTCTTAAATGTATGACTCAGAACAGTTGCATGATTATGATTGATTATGTCCAACAGATGTACTGTAAAATTCTCGTAAATACTTTATACTCCAATACTGGAGTTATAAATACTCTAAACTCATTCTGATCTTTCTTTGCTTACAGGAACCCCAACTAAACTCACAACTTCTACTCCAGCAGTCAGTGGCAGAACCGGGACAATCACTGGTACAAATCAACTCTCTACACTAATGGCTGTGATCAATTCTCTACACTAATGGCTGTGATATGATCAATTCAATATATCAATTAAATATACTCTCTCGGGCCCAACACGCCCCTCCCACCAGCATATCTGTTCACAAACAGGATTACATGCCAGTTTTTTGCTGGTCCACAAAGTTGGAAACATAATGTTGTCCAAAATGTCTTGGTATGCTGAAGCATTACCAAGGAATTACCTTCACTGGAAGTACAGCGCCTAAAAAGGAGGTATATCCCAATGCTTTTGTCCATAAAGTGCAGCTAAGATGTTTTCCCAGGCCTGCTGGTAGAGAGACCTTTTCCTATTGCTGTCAGTTTTCTAGAGCAAGTTTTTCTGGGCTCAGCTGAGGATCTGTTGTGCCTCATGTCACTGGAGCTTTCACAACTTGGCTGCACAGCTTTCTCAATACTTTTTACCACAAACATTAGTGGTTTACTCCTAGTAGCTGGGGAACTGTATGCTTGGTATTCTGTTAAATGAAATGGGTTTTGCTGTTGTGAAGCAAACTTTGTCTTTGAAAAAGGAACAATACAAATGACTGATTTTTAACTTATAGTTTACACATCGTACCTCTGATCAGCTGCACACTTGTAAAATCATTTTTCAGGTTTGTTTGTCTCTCTTCAATCCTACTTAAAACCTGCAGTTCCTATTAATTACACAAGGGGTGTGGAAATGTATGAAACCCTCAGTGTCATATGGTTTTAGGGTGTGGACGTCATGTTCAGATACAGCTTAGCAGGAAAACACTCTGGGCACACTGATAAAATAGTCTTTTCTGATTAATGAGTGCATTTTAGTCCTTGTTCAGCATGTGGATGTGTATTTTTCTTCTATTTTAAAAAGTTTCATAGCTGTGAAGCTAAGTTTAATGCCTCTTTGTCCATTTCCATTATGTACTTATTGGGGTTATTTGTTATTTGCTATTAAACAATTTCCTCTGGGATAAATAAAGTTTTCTGATTCTGATTTTTCTTCAACTGAATAACCACTTTGATCATGTTATTGTACAACACAGTAAAGATCTTAAATTAATAGTTCAACAGCAGATCAAGATGTTTTGTTTGTTTCTGGTTGGCCTTAGACAGGCACAATATTTCTGCATTTGCGTATATATGGTATTTATACTGTTTGTATACACAAACATCAGATCTGTCTATGCTAGAATATGCGATTCTGTGAAATCTCTTTAATTGCTTTAAAACAGTATGTGGCCAGATTTATGCTTAAGGGAAAATTGTAGCCATCTCTTTTAAAGTAAATGGTCAAAGGACCATCCATTAAAAAGTTAATTTTTAACTTGATGTAAATGTCATGTATTCTCGTTTGTTCTCATGACAGCTTATGTCAAATGTAAGTTCATGAAATGTAACACTGTAGCAGCTGTAAAGTTACTGTTACTGTTACCTCTGTAATATGATTAGACTGGGTGTTGTTCTGGGTAAGACTCTCTGCTGAAGCATAAATGTAATGTAGGTGTTTTTCCTAACCAGGGCTGTGGAGGGTGCTAGAGCTCCCTCCAAGTTGGAGAAACACTCTGAGCAGGTCACCAGTGCAGTGAATACTTCCTGTGTTGAAAATGTGATTTTTTTCAACCTATTGCTAAAATTAAAATTGTATATGGTGGAATATTCAAAGTTTCCCAATTTTTCTCTATCATGTGTGCTAAAAAATGAGGAAGGAAGTTACGACACTCAGGACACAGCTGCATCACTATATTGTGCGTGTGTGTGTGTGTGTGTGTGTGTGTGTGTGTGTGTGTGCGTGCGTGCGTGCGTGTGTGTGTGTGTTTAAGGGAGTCTCAGAGCAAACTATTCTTTTCCGCTGAGCTGTATGTGCATGTAGGTGTGAGACAGTAGTGTTTGTAGGCTGTAAGGTGTGTAGCTGTATTCAAAGTTAGAATGTTCACTCACTAGACTGTATGCTGTTGTGCTGCAATCCATGGTTGTCGCACTCACTTTCAAAGTAATCTTTAAAAGTGATGCCTTTGACAACTGACAACTCGACAATACACTGTCCTGAAGTCCTGGACACCTATAATTAATTCATACATCAACACTTCAGCCAAGTGGATCACTCCAGTCCCCTTCAGTTGCTGTTACATGAACTGTTCCATAAACTGCATGAACAGGAGTAAAAAGCTACAGCTGTGGTTCAAATATAGTTATAATTAATTATGTAAATATTTAGTGGTGAATTAACTTTTAAGCCAAGTATTTTCATTCCTGTAATGTAATGATATCAGACTTCTAGCTGCTTGTCTCAGCTGGTAGCTGTGTGGTGCCCTCTGATGTTACTGAACAAGTAGAGAGTGATTCACCTGCTGAAAGTAGACCGTGTGTCTCTTGATGTGGCTGTGTTGACATTTTATTTCCATTTTTATGTTATTAACTATCGCACTATTCTCTCACACTGACCTCCAAGAGTGTTTGGAGCTTAGTTTGGTAGTCCAGTGAGGATGAAAGGACTCCTGCAAGTAATACAAGAACTGATGGAACTAAGTTTCAAATATTACTTTTATATAAAGAGACATTCGGTGCTTTCAGGCATAATTGAGGTGGCAAAATTTATAACAGAAACAATAGTTTCCTCATCTGTTTGCTCTCAAGAGAAATATTCAAGCTCAAATGTGTTTCTGCAGGTTGTACTCTAAAAGATCCGGGAGCAAAACTGAGTATCACAGCACATACAGGAGGATCAGTATTGTTGCCCTGTTACTGCACCATTATACAATTCATACCTGAGCAATTCATCTGCAGAAAACACAGAAAGACATGGGAAGTTATAGTCAGTGGGAGTGCTCAGTACACTCAGTACAATCAGAGTTCAGCTGATAAATGCTCAGTTTCCAGGAAATCTCTCTCGACTCAAATCACACCTGACTGAAGAGGATGGAGGAGATTAACAATGCCGTGTTAAAGTACAGAATAAAACAATGTAAATATTGTAAAAGCTTGTAAAAGCTTCCATCTTGTAGTCAGAAACATATATTAAAAGTAAACATCACCGTTGCCTGTGTGTGTGTGTGTGTGTGTGAGTGATTTGCACTTGTATGAGTGTGTGGTGTGAACCTGGTGTCTCTCATTTTTATTGTACTGGATGGGTGTATTTTTTTAGTAATTATCTTTTTACTGTACCCTTTTCACCTGAGAGAATTTTCCTGAGCTACACTTTTCCCAGGCCGGCTGGTAGACAGACCTTTCAGTTTTGCTGTCAAGGTTTTCTAGGCCCATGACTTCCTGGGGTCATGAATGAAAAGCTTTCCCAGAATCACGACTGATGTTACTCCTGCTCATAGTTGAGTAGGTTTTCCAAATTCATGACATAGGAGCTTTCCTAACCTCAGCCTTAGAACTTTCATGGGTTCCTGGTTGAAGAGCATTCTAGGGTCAGAACAAAGTTTTTCTGGGCTCACAGCTGAGGATCTGTTCTGAGGATCTATTCTGAAGATCTGTTCTGCCTCATGTTAGGGGAGATTTTTCCACTTGGCTGCAGAGCCTTTCTTTTTACTACAATCCTGGGTGGTTTACTCTCACTGGAGAACTGTATGTCTGATCTTCTGGGTTTTTTTTTGCTGTTGTAAAGCAAATTGTCTTTGAAAAAGGCACAATGAAAACAACTGTTTTTATTAACATTTAAAAGCTGCTCTTATGACCACTTGCAACATCCTTTTATGTTTCTTTTTTTCTCTCCAGCTTGACTAACTAATGTGTGGCAAAACTTGCACTTCCTGTTAACTACATGAGGGGAGTAGAGATGTATGAAACTGTCAGTGTCAGGTGGTTTCAGAGAGTTGATGTCATTCAGTTTCAGCTCAGCAGGAAGACACTGTGGGTGCACAGCTGAAATAATCTTTTCTGATAATGAGTGTATTTTAGTCCTTGTTCAGCATGTGGATGTGTATTTTTCTTCTATTTGCGATGCTTCATGGCTGTGACGGTGAGTTGACCGCCTCGTTGTACCACTATATCTACTGTGTTTGTGTGTATTTGAGTTTGTGTGTGTGTGTGTTTGTGAGATAAGGGGGTGGGGGTCAGAGAAAATAGTTCTGCACTGTTGATCTGTCCATGTTTTCCTCTGAGCTGAATGTGTAGGAGTTTAACTGTGTTTAGAATCAGAGTATTCAGTAGACTAGTGTTGAAGTGTGTGTAACTGCAGTAGTGCTGTTGCTGTATGTTGTTTGTTCTGGAACTCAAGAACACAGCCAATGGAAAATAATGACTATTAAAATTCTACCTTCAGTTTTGATCATAAATATAAAAAAATAATACAGATCATCATAAAATATGTCTACAGTTACACACTTGAGCCAGCAATTTAGCTCAGCAAACACTTATTGAGCTGAAGTGGGGGTGTTAAAGCCGAGAAAATACTAAAATGCGTACCACCTCCAGAACCAGAGCTGAGAAACACTGTTAGGATGTTCAGAGTGTGCTTTATGTTGCTGTGTTGCAATTTGCACTCATCACATTTTCTTTCAAAGTTAAAGTGATGCCTTTAACAAGTGACAGAATCCAACAGTCCAGGATGCCTATAAATAAATTCAGTACTAAGAAATAATTCCTGGTTGTTGTTCAAAACAAGTTCTAATTAAATATATAAATATTCACTGGAAACTGACTTTTGAAATTCCTGTATATACAACCCACTTCTGTAATAACCCTGCAGTTTCATTCATCAATCCATCTAACATTATATTGGCTGGTTTTACTGGTTCCTGCTGACAGCAACACGTAACTCAGTGTTACACTACAGTACAGAGTACAATGCTGATGGAGACGTGAGACTACAGTAGAGAGTCTGCAGCTGGTTTATTTCACAACAAGACTTACAAATAAAATATTGTATAGGCTTTACATATTTCCATCTTGTAGTAAGAAACGCTGAGAATCTATACATTAAAAGTAAACATCCCAGTTGCCTTTGTCCTTGTCTGTTTGTGTGTGTGTGTCCTCAGTTTCACTAGGTTGTTGTCTGTTCACCATCACTTTATGTTTGGGTTGTGTGTGTGTCTTGCGTTTTGTGTTTGAATAGTATCAGCCCTTGAGCCTAGCTTTTTGTTTATAGTCTTGTCTTGGAATAAAGAAACGTAAAAGATGAAAAAAGTCTGCATCTGTGCCTCATACTTGGATGCTCCACGGCCAAACGTGACACTAAGAGATGTTTTCTGAGATGACTTAGGATGTTTTCTCAGGCCTGCTGTTAGAGAGACCTTTCACTGTTGCTGTCAAGGTTTTCTAGACCCATGACTAAGAAATGTTCTAAAGCATGAGGCTTTTTCTCTCTTCATCCCAACTAAACCATGTGTGGCAAGTGAATGTGTGTCAGCCAGTGGAAAGTAATGATTATTAGAGTTCTGCCCTCAGGTTTGAACTGAAATATTAAGAAAATTAGAAAATAAGAATACAGTTACAGTAGTGAGTCTGGTTTATTTCACGACAAAACCTAAATATATGGCATAACGGTCACTTTCACTTAATGTCCTAATTGGATTTGTGCTATTTTTCTTCAACTGAATGAACACTTAAAAGACGCACTATATTTCTGCATTTGCATACATTTGTGTTCATACTGTTTGTATCTACACTCCTAATGATCAGATCTTTCTTTGCTCGAGCATGAGGTTAATTCCTTTAAAACATTCACATTGTGTTATGTTTATACTCATGAGAAAACAGTAAGTAGCCATCTCATTTAGAATAAATTGTCAAAGAACCATCCATTTCAAATTGGGTAAACCTGATTTCTGCTATAAATGTCTCATGTAAATGTCATATTCTCATTAGGTGTCATGACAGCTTATGTCAAATGTAAGTTGAAACGTAACATTGTAGCAACTGTAAAAACCGTCACTGTTACCTCAGTAACATGATTACACTGGGCGTTGTTCTGGGTGAGGCTCTGCCTGAAGCATAAATGTAATCCTACCTCCAGGATGTAATCTCTTGATCCAGAGCAAGTATCGTACCCACAAGGCCACCACCACCCTAAATGAAAATCTTGTATGTACATTACTTGAGTATTTACAGCTTTCCCATCTTTTTTCTCTATCATGTTTTAAAAGAAAGAGGAAGGAATGAGTTACAACACGCAGGACACAGCTGCATCAGCATGTTGTGTGTGTGTGTGTGTGCTCCTGTGTGTTTGGGGGGTTGTCAGAGGAAAAATTATTTTCCTCTGAGCTGTATGTGCATTTAGGTGTGAGACAGTGGTGTGTAGTCTGTGGCTGAAGTCCAGCAACTCGCGAGCTGAATGCTGCCGTGTTGCAATCCACGGTTGTCACTCACTTTCAAAATACGTCATTTAAAAGTGATGCCTTCAACAACTGACAGAAGACACTGACCAACAATCCAGAATACCCATGAATGAATTCAGCACTAACAAACGTTTTAGCCAAGTGGATCTCTCCAGTTCCCTTCAGTTGTTAAAAGAACTGTTCCATAAACTGCATGAACAAGAGCAAAAAGCTGCAGTTGTGGAGTTGTGGCTCAAGTGAAGTTCTTATTAATTATTTAAATATTTAGTGGAAACTGATTGTTGAAGCCAAGTGTTTTCATTCCTGTCTGATTCTGCAACTGTAATGGTTTCAGACTTCTGACAGTAACATGTTGTGTATCTTGGTGTTGGTACAGTACTGAGTAGTGACTGCTGTCTGCTTGTCTCAGCTGGTAGCTGTGTGCTGCCCTCTGATGTCACTGAACAAGTAGAGAGTGGTTCACATGCTCAAAGTAGACCGTGTGTCTGTTGATGTGGCTGTACTGACTTTTTATGTACATTTTCATGTTATTAACTATCTCACTATTCTCTCACACTGACCTCCAAATGTGTTTGGGTCTTAGCTTAGTAGACCCAAGTAGTTTAAAATATTACTGTAATATAAAGAGACTTTCAGTACTTTTATGCATGGTTGAGGTGGCAAAATTCATAACAAAAACAATAATTTCCTCATCTGCTTAGACTGAGGAGAAGTATTCATGCTCATGTGTTTTTTATGCAGGTTGCATTCTAAAAGATTCAGGAGCAACACTGACTATCAGAGCACGTACAGGAGAGTCAGTACTGTTGCTCTGCTACTGCACCCAGCTAAGATTTACACCTGAGACATTCACCTGGACGAAAAATAGAAACACATGGGAAATTATAGACAGTGAGAGTGATCAGTACAGAAACAGAGTCCATCTGTTTAACACTCAGTCTCCAGGAAATCTCTCTCTACTCATATCACACCTGACTGAAGAGGATGGAGGAGATTACCAGTGTGATGTTAAAGATGTTGGACACACATTCATTAGGCTCACTATTAAAGGTAAAAAAGCTGAATATTTTCTTCATAAGGTTTAGGCATACATTACAAATAATCTTTTACTGCTAACATTAACATGTATTTAAATAGGTTTTTGTCCAGCATAAAAGTGTAAAAGTATGGTCTTATTTCTGGAGATACAGTTTTGTTTTTATCCTATTTGTTAGTGCTGTTATCCCTCTCACTTTATATTTCAGAACAATGTAACTATGAAAGATGAGAGATCTCTGACTAATGTATGTTTCTAAAGGCTGCACAGGTGTCACATAAGGAAGGAGTTCCGAGACTTCAGACTGAATATTAAAGGTAAAGTGTTAGTTCAAGTGTTTCTGTCCACATTTCTAATGGCAGCAAAAAGATCATTCTCTACATCAATTTATCATGAATATTTGGATGTTTTAATACACACTTACAGTGCATGTGCACATTAATATAGTTATAATGTGCACATGTGTATAATACATTATATACATATAAAACAAATGTATAAAACAAAATATTTCAGGATTTTCAGAATATTTTGTGGCAAATCTAAAAATAACTTTCCCCTCCATCATTCCCTCCATTTTCATCTGCCAGCTAGGACATTTTCATCATACAGGCTGGTGCCATCACCACATTTTCAGCTGCCTGAACAGCTCAATACATGTGGAGAACACTAACCACCAGGCCTTAGTTAATACACTCAGTGCTACATCAGTAAGCATCATGGGTTTGCAAGCCTCACCTTGCCTCTGCCTGCATTATGGAGTGTATTGTTTGTGGAAGGATACATTTCCTAAACAAGTAGACCATAAGTGATATAAATATGGCTCTACTGTTGATTTTCTCTTGAATGTATGACAGTTGACTGCTTGATTTCTGACTGCAAAAATATCTACCATTGATTTCTCACACAATCTTATACTCTCAGACCAAAAAGATACAATGATCTAATTTGTTTAATACAAACAGTATTACAGTGGTGGTGCCCTCAAGAGATCATGTTTTTGCACCTTTACTCAGGAGATGTAATCACTCTGTATTCTATTGCTTATGTTAGCACCAAGCAACCAAGAATGAGGATGCCTGTTGGAGAATGTTGGTTTTATTACCCAATAATTATAATAATACATAATGACAAACTGACATCCCACAAATAAACAAATAATAACAACAGGAGAACAAAAAAAGCCCTTAAACTATGACTAACCCAACTTGTCCCACAGTCACTCACACATAGGAGCACACTCCACATAAACAGCGGGTCTTATCACGAGACACACAGGGGTACACATACCAACCCGATCTCATGAGTCTTCCTGCAGCTATCAGGATATACAGTGTAAATAATAATCAAAATAATAATAATTATAATAATAATAATAATAATAATAATAATAATAATAATAATAATAATACATTTTATTTATAAGGACCTTTAATGACTCTCAAGGTCACTTTACAAAAGTTATCCAGTAAGAGAAGTTAAATAATAGATACAGTCAATAATAATTACAAAGAAATAATTACAACTATAATTACAAAGAAATGTTTTAAGTCTTTTTTAATACGTGCTGTGATCACGCTTTAGGGCTTTTTTTGTGCTAGGACTGCGCAGTGTGTAACATCGCCAGGTTCTGGACAGCTGGACGCTGGAGATACTACAGAATACGCCAGCATCAAAATAAACTGACTCACAGTGAAACCATTATTCACATCCACCAATGTTATGGTTCATGGTGATGTGTGGCCAGTCATCATGAAAACCAAGTCCAGGGTAAACAAAACCTTTGAGCTTAGCAGTAAGTAGTAAGTGCAGTAATCAAGTTTTCAGTTCTATGAGCTTTAGTGGTCTTGTTGCTTTATCGCTGGGTATTAATAACAATATTATAATTAACTGGAGCAGCTTTAGTAGGGCAGGAATGTAACAAACTGTCTTTTGCAACTTGCATCCTAACTTTGAGTTATTGAGTTCTACAGTATGACCCTTTCTGTTGCCAGTATTTGTTTGTGGAGTTTGAATGACTTTGTGCCTTTGTGTAAATGTCATGTGCTCTCATGCGTAGTCATGACAGTTTATGGCAAATTTAAACTCATGACATTTAACATTGTAGCTGTAAAGACTGTCACTGTTACCTCTGTAACATGATTAGACTGGGTGTTGTTCAGTGTAAGACTCTGCTGAAGCATAAATGTAATGTAGAGCTGTTTATCCTAACCAGGGCTGTGGAGGGCGCTAGAGCTCCC
>JBBPCY010072057.1:0-11356 GCA_037974405.1 Brachyalestes nurse | reverse complement strand
GTGTGTGTGTGTGTGTGTGTGTGTGTGTGTGTGTGTGTGTGTGTGTGTGTGTGTGTGTGTGTGTGTGTGTATATAAACTTAGATAAGTATTAATGTAAGTAGAAAAACAGAAGCAGGTGTTGATGAAACTGTCTTCTTGGAAAGGCGCCGTTCTTTCAGACTTGAGGAACCCGGCCCGCGGTTCACCTTTGTCTTTCTTGCAGAGCAGAACACAGGTGGTTTTTTGGGAGTCCTGCTTGTTTCTGTTTGCTCCCAAATGGGCTCCTCTCTTCCCTCCGGCGATGGATGACATTTGGTTGGGTCGATGCTATTTTGTTTGAAAACACTGTTGGAGCACGCTCATCTGGCATTTCCGCCCTTCGACATTTATACACATCCATTACATCGGGCTAATGTGCAGCTTAAACTCAATCAGATGTCCTCTGGTCTGCCTGCAGCATCATACACACACACACACACACACACACACACACACACACACACAAAAGAAATGTCCCACCTTTCTGTAACCCAGCTTCTGTCACCTAGCCTATTAGATTTAGTGTGAGGTATTTAGTATATTGTATTTTACAGCGGCTCTTCTGTTATTCATGACCGGTTGTGTAGTAGAGCCTGACTTTTACAGTCATTGACTGATGTCAGCTGATATTAATGATCCAGTTTTATTGGTATTGATGGAAAAAAATAGTATAGTATTGGCAAAACAGTACCATGGCCATGAAAAACATATCCACTCTTAACCTTTCTAATAAGAATAACTTGAAGTGCATAAAGATGTCTGATAAGACTGAACCAATAAGAAGTAAACAAGTAAAAAAAAAAAAAGCAAGTAATTATAGCAAGTAATTATAAAAGTAATGATAGTACTTTTTCAGAAAGCTCATCTGGGAGCATATTGTGATATCAGTGTTTTTAACTGGGTACAGTGTGTGAAGCCATTTTGTCGTGACTGTTTTTAATAGTATTATTTAAATGTGACCTTTGAGGGTATGGTGTGCTGGTGGTGGCCTAGTGGGTACTTGGCTCTGGACCAAGAGGTCATGGGTTCGAAACCTACATTCAGCACCACCACTGGGTTCCTGAGCAAGACCCTTAACCCCAAGTTGCTCCAGGGAGACTGCCCCCTGTAGTTGGGGAATGGAAGTCGCTTTGGATAAAAGTGTCTGCTAAGTGCCATAAGTGTGCTAATATACACAGACAGGAGCCAGGAAAGGTTCTTTACATGAAGAAACAGATCAACCATTTATTTTCCTAAAGAAACTTTCTGGGGATAGTTCTTGTTGAATAATTTTTGTATGTGAGATGTGAGTGTGTAAAGTCTTCTTAGGTTCTAACAAAAATTGTTCTTTTGTTGCAATGCTTCTTTTTTTAAGAATAAATAAGAATTTGGGAGAATTTCTTTGTGTCCTTCCATGGTAAAATATTTTTGTAATTGAACAAACAGATTGTGTTTCAGCTATAAATCACAGGTGCTTGACTGGGCTACAGCTTTTGTTTGTAGATCTGAATATTTTGCCACTGTTATTATGTAATTCATGGTTGAATCTAGATCCTCAGCATCTTTCTAAATGCTTTTTGTTCCTCTTATAACATTCTTCTCATCAATGAGAACTTTACTAAAGTAAGAGTTCTCTATCAGTTCTCTTACATTTACTCACTGGCTACATCATCTAAACATCCCAGCTAGAATTCACTGCCAAGAAATCAGTCGACGAGGTGCATTAACCGTTACCCCTGGCTATAGCTGGGACTCCGGCTGTCAGTAAGAATAGGTTGGTGTTAATGTGTAGCGGCAGGTAGCTGAGGTATTTCTGTGTGTCGTGAGTATGAGTGATTATGCATGGAATGAGCCTTTGGCATTTGGAATAAACCTCTGGCCTGTTTATGTTGACTGTTTTTCGGTACACTGGGTCTTTTGAAGCCGTGAAACCAGTGTGGGTTGATGTATGGGTGGAAACAAACTAAAATTTAGAAAGCAGCTCTGTGTAGTTGTGTCTCAACCAGCTGACGTACAGCACATACGGCCATTTTACACTTAAATTCCTTAAGTGCACATCATCAAACAGAAGAAAAAATGCTGGAAAAGCATGTGTAGACAGTGTCTGTACATTACGTGTTGTTTTCATGGACACTTTTGCGGTGGCAAATTCCACCTGTCGTATTCTAGTGACAGTATTCTGTGGTAAATAGTTTTTTCTCGTCTAGCCTGGGGTGAAAAGGTTTTAGAATGATTTGGCCTGGTTAGGCTAGGCTTACTCTGAGTCCAACAGCCAAAAATGATCTTAGATTGCAGTGAAGGCAAATCCTGCCCCAACGCTTGAGGATCTAGTTCCTCAGCATCTTGTGGAATTTCATACCTGTATAGAAAGATTTCTAAATATTTCTTTCTGTTCTGCATTCAGATTTCTTTTTTGTAGATCTCCTGCCTCTAAGGGTTACTGAAGTGCCTTAGCTGCGACGTTGGTGCGAGCCGGGGGTCTTGATCAGGCCGATGGGATGAGGGGGTTCAGGTGCCTTGCTGTTTGGCTTCTGTTGGCTTTCTTATCTACTGCCTTAGGCATTCACATTCCTCCTGAGGGTAAGTAATGTGACAATAAAACTGATCTCGTCCTTTTTGTCATCCCCTCTTGCTGAACTAGTTCTCCTTACCACAGGGAAACATTATTCTAGCGTTGCTGTCGTAACAAAGCCCTTTATTGCTTAAATGGTTTATAGTACATGGTTACTTTAACCTTGCTGTATAACACTGGCATAACTGTGCCATGAACATGTCGTGACAGATTATGTCCATTAATTTAACAGCGTTATTATAACAGGTGCTGAGGGTTTGATGTTCAGTTACCTTAAATCAGTATGTGGCATAAGCTGACAAACTGTCATAAAATGACATAAAACATACTGTCTGTCATGTGAATTACCAGTAATGGTAACTTGACTATGTAATTTGAGCAGCCTGTTTTATAGCATCTCCCAAGACATGTTTAACAAAGTTATGTCAAAGTTAAAGTAGCTGGGTGCCATAATACGTTACCAAAGATTAGTGGCTGTGATAACAAGGTGGCCTAGTGCTTAAGGAGTTGCCCCTGCAATCGGAAGGTCATGGGTTTAAATCCCAGAACCGCCAGCAGCACCACGGAAGTACCCTTGAACACGATACCTGTCGTGGTCCCTGCTACGGGAAGGAGGACATAGCTGCCGGAGTGAACTAACACAAAGCTTTAATCCAGAAAAGAGGTCCAGAGAAATACAAACAGTCACTTTCACTGAATAAGCTCCGGAGAGTGCTTCTTTCAGGCTGGCCAGGAATGCATGTGGGGAAGTCTGCTCAGGAACGGTAAGTCTACTCAGGAAGTGAGGTAACTGAAGTCGTATGGAAATCAGGAAGATGCCCGAACCTGAGAGTGATGCAAGTTGTTCTTCTTTCTGGGAGGAAAGAAAGAGAGAGAGACACACAAACAGAGATGATCTTAACCCTAACCCCTTTGCAGGGACATGCAGGAGCACATTGTGCTCTGGGGTTCTAGCAGTGAGGTGCAGGCCAGCCCTTAGAGAAGCAGCCCTGTGCAGAGACTGGAGGAAGGGTAGCTTGAGGGTGAACGCACCTAGACTGCTGGATCGGGTGTTCTTAAATAATAAAGATGCAGAAGGGTGGAAGACACACAAACCAATCCTAACACAGAGACAGTCAGATGGAAACTAGAACTGATAATCACACAAAGGGAAAACACCTGAGCTAATATGCAGGTTTCCAGCAACGCAATCAGGAAGAGCGCAGAGACCCACTCCCAAATATAAACAGACCTGCACATGGAGTGGAGGGGTGTGGCGGAGAACACGGCTCAGAACACGGGCGACTGGGACTGCTGGGGGCGTGGCGGAGAACACGGCTCAAAACACGGGCAACTGGGAAATACAACCTGAAAAAATGTAGTTAAAATATTTTTATGCAATCAGTTAGATACCACATCCATCAACTGCCCTGCATGAACAGATACGCCTAAAAGATTATATAAGCAAGAACATTATCTCTAATGACAATAAACTTGAAAATAGGGCTGGGTATTGTTATCGATCCGATCATGATCCGATTCAATTCTCAATCCGATTCAATTCGATTCGATATTGATTTATTTACAGATTTCTTTGTGTTAATACTAGTTTGGCTTGGTTATAAATTGACTTGAGTGGAGGATTTTCGTATGTTGATGGACTGTACTGCAATATTACCTGTAAACTTTGCCAATAAGTGGTTATTTTATCATTCATCCAATCCAAGATTATAGTATTGTCTGTTTAGCTTTCCTTGTGCGGTCGCGAGAAGAAGTGCGTATTGATCGGGGAATCGATTTTTTTAACCCAGCCCTACTTGAAAATGCTCATATAACTATGTTAACTCTGTTTTAATGTATATGGTTTTCTCTAGTGGAACACTTACCAACAATTACAGTCCACCCACCAAGATCTGTCATTGCCTTACCACTTGATGACAGTTTTATTCTGACATGTGAAGCCAAGGGCAACCCAAAACCAGTGTGAGTAACACATGCCTTCAGTGATTGTGCTGGTCTCACCATTCATGTTTTTTCATAATGGCAGAATTGTTTGTTTTTTGACATTATAAATGTATCTCTTATTTTCTTCAGTAATAAAATTCAAATAAGTTCTATACACATTGAATGATATGATTATGGATTGAACAGGTTCCACTGGACTAAGAATGGACAATCCTTTAATCCACATAAGGACTCCAGGCTAATAACATTTGAGCAAAGTGGGAGTTTTCTGATACCAAGCAATAAAGACCTTGCCAAACATCAGGGTAAATACAGGTGCTATGCTTCTAACAAACTGGGAACGGCGATGTCAGAGGAAACTGACTTTATTGTACCTAGTAAGTCCATTTGTACTAATATCCTTATCAAGGCAATATTTATTAGACTGTTTATGCTATTTGGCTGATTTGATCAACATGTTATGCTTGTTCCAAAGCTTCACCGAAGTTTCCAAAAGAAAAGATAGAACCGGTTGTGGTGAAAGAGGGAGATTCTGTGATCCTGGTGTGTAACCCCCCAAAAGGCATCCCACCTGTAAAAATCTACTGGATGACTGTTGGTAAGTCCTACACCTACAGGGTTACACAGCTCCACTTCTGGAAGGCTGGGGTCTCATACCATAGGGCTGCAAGTTATGTACAAAGTCCTAATTGTAATGATGAGACCTGGACAAGGAGAAGGATGTAGATGCAAACATGGACTGACCAGGGCTGACCAGAGACACGCAAAGAACAAAACGCGAACAGAGGAACACAAGGGCAGAACACAGAGCGGACATGAATAATAAACACTGGGGCAAAATACACAGAATCCTATGCAAACAATGATGTAGTCAAGAAAATGGAAAAGAACAAGAGAACACTATAAAAGGCAAAGAAACAGGGAAAAGACTGTTGCAGTCAATGTTACCACTTATACTATGAGAATGTTACACTAACAAATTATACTTAAAGGTGCCAGGGGTCCTGCTGCAGAATGGCTGCCATGCATTGATAGTCCAGTAGATTATCTTTAGGAGAGTTCAGTTCCAAATGCCACAGCTGATTTTGTCATTGCCTTGTTCTCTCTGTGTGGGTTGGATGGCTTCTCTCTCGTACCATCACTCAGCACTACATTAGCAAACGTCTGCCGACTGATGTAAGCATTCTCCTGCAAGCGTGTTGAACTGTCTGATGGCGCTGCTTAAGCTGCAGCTTTAGAAAATGCAGAGCTATTTCTTGTAACTCAGAAGGCCTGACAGTTTGGTGGTATTGTGTGACTGGGTAGTCTTAGCTAGAGGATCAAATCTGGCATTTACTTTTTTATTACATAAGCATTTTGATTCGGTTGCTTATAAAGTTTGTGTTGCTATGGCCTATTACCACCCTTGCCACCAGACCGGTCACACATGCTAGTTTTATTGTTTTGTTGTAAAATATTTGAGTTGAATGGGTCATTTTGTATCTAATCTGAAAGCTCATCTGCTCTGTATTTCTTAGAGTGGAACTGTTCACCTAAGTGCTCTTTTCTCCACTACAGAAGGAGTTCAGAGTATTAAATATGGAGAAGCCTTCTTACCCGTTGTTCCCAACCTTGGTCTTAAACTGCTCCCACCTGCACATTTAGGGACGGATTTATGTAAGATTTGCACCAGGCACAGGATCTTCAGAGGCTCATTAGGTCTATGTAATATGTAGTCTTGTATGGGCTATGTGAATGAAAAGAACATTTTAAAATTCAAGAAGAACTCCTCCCACATGCAAAATTTGTATTATAGAAACACTGAGTGGAAATTGAAAGTGCAGCTGATATCCGGAGTAAGTCAAACATGTCATCACCTGTTTCTTCACCTTTTAAAACCAGACCTAATAGAGCATCAGTGATTCAGAAGCATGTTATTGGGCATGGCCACAGTCATAGCATCCTAGATTAACATCCTAGATTAATATTTGCTTTTTTAAAATTACTTTGTGTTTATTATTGATAATAAACTACATTTTAACATTTGTGTATCCTTATCATGTACGACTATATGATATTGTATAATGTTGCATTTTCTAAAGGTTTCGTTCCCTTAAATCAGTGTGATGCCTTCGCTTGTTGCTTATTGGTTGATTATGTAATTTCATTTGATTTGCATTCCAGAATGACAGGTTTGGACATTTTTACAGAAAAATGACTGAAATACAAAACATTCCTTTTTCTTTTCACAAAAGAACACTGTACCAGGAACAATGTTTTTTTTATCATATTCAATAAATGTAGTATTGACCGAATTGCTAGAATCCACACTTTGAACAGGATTTTTCTTTTTCAGTACCCAGTGCTGCACCTACAAGAGTTATACAGTATGTAGGTTAAAGTTGGCCGAGTGTCTGTTTAGACTGAAATTGGAACATTTAACTATCCAAGGGTGTCAGTGTCTGCTGGAAAACAGCACTGCATGGTTTGAGGTGCTATATTAGTGACAGCTCACTGCTGGAGCCTCCAAGCTCCCCACTCTAACCCCTTCACAATGAGCGCTGAGCTTTTGGGAGATCGCCTTATTAGTGGCTCTGGGTGCTCATGTGAAGCCAAACGGCCTCTTGGTATTGTTCCCAGGTCTCCAGCACTTTGAGCAGGATGAGAGAGTGTCCATGGGCCTGAACGGGAATCTCTACTTCTCAAACGTGGAGAAGAAAGACAGCCGCAGCGACTACTACTGCCACGCTTCCTTCAATAGGATTCGCACCATCGTGCAGAAAAACGCCTTGGCCATCACAGTCGTACCCTGTATGTGTTTTCTTCTACAGAAATAGATGTACTGATATGTTTTTTTCTTTTTTTAACTTTTGTGATGTTTTCTATTCATCCAGTGAATGCCACCAGCAAGATGGATATGAGTGGTGAGGTTTTTTTTTTTAATTTCAGTAGTTAATGTTCTGAAAAAAATCTGAAAAATGATTTATATGAGAGTTATGTACTGGCTCTCGCAACTGTCATGTCAGGTTTGGAGAGGAAACCAAACTTTCTGGTGCCCTCTGGTGATCAATCCCAAAGAAAAGTAGTGAAAGGAGAAGACCTCCAGCTGGAGTGTATTGCAGAAGGATTGTAAGTTTGCATTTTTGCTGCTGATGATGAAGATATTAGTAGCTGCAATAACAGTAAAGTATGAATTTAGTGCATAATTCTCCTAGGTTTTTGCTAAACAATCTAAACAATTTACACATTTGTAGCTTATTCAGTTGATTGTGAGTTCATGGAGTCTGGTGTGTAGTGTACCGTGAGTCTAACTGTGTGTCTTTCTGTTAGCCCCACGCCAGCAACAGAATGGACCAGGCTGGGAGGGAGGTTACCCGCCCGCTCCAACATCAAGAATTATGGAAAACTGCTGATTATATCTAACGTCACAGAAGAAGAAGTTGGAAAATACATGTGCAAGGCCAACAACTCTCTTGGTGAAATAGTCCATAACTTCCAGGTTGAAGTAGAAGGTTTGCAGCCATTTAGTTCTATATGAACATGTTCAACTTTGTTCAACAAGTTAATCATAATACGTTCTTCTTTGGTGCCATGACATATTTCTGAGTGGAGGCGGGAGGCTCTCTGAGAGCTGAGGGGTGGGAGTGAGAAATTAACGCAAAATTTAGATTAATATTAATTCTTCTGTTGGTGCTTGGTGATACGGACACATGGTAGGATTTGATGAGTCCTGTTTAATATGACCACAGATCTGAAGTTACTATATAAAAAAGCTCAATTTCAGGTTATTGTTATAGTTATTGTTCACAAACATTCCCTTGAATCCCATTAATAAATTAACGTAATTTTCTAATTAATGAATCATACTTTATATCTGCATTTTTATACTCCTACTCTTACTCTTACTCCAAAATCAGATCCAGATTTAAGGAAAAGGAAAACCCTGGAATATGCTACTCGCATAAGAATGACATTTTTTTGGAAAAATGCATAATAGGATCACAGTGGGTTATAATGAGTGAACCATTAAAGTCACTGCCACATTTTCTAGATAAAAATATCACTCTGTATAATTATCATTTGTTAGACAGTGAAAGAAGCAAAAAAATATCATAAAACAGGGAGAACAGTTCTCAAAGTGGAGTAAAGAGTCACGGTATCAAGGTCAATATGACTGCAGTGCAATGGAAGAAGAAACAAACAGAAGCACATTAAGAAATTGCTAGAAAGCCTGAGAGTGACCCAGTTAAAGTCCAAAATAAACCTTTCAGGACAATCATCAGCGAAGGAACAGTGGACAGAGCAAAACACAAGCAAACACACCTTTACAAATCAGGCATCATGGCTCTAGTTCTAGGACTAACCTTAATTTAAAACCTTCATTTGGTGCAGAGCCATAATATTGTACAGAGGTTCTGTAAGACATTAAAAAGGTTCTTTACACATCATTGACCAAAATGATGATGTCATTAAAGGTGCTTTAGGGAACCGTAAGTAGATCTTTTGTGGTGCCATCACAAAATACCCTTTTGCCAACTTAGGTTTGAAAAGTTTACTGTAAGAGAACCTGAAAACTGAGAGCTGGTGAGAAAGTTTACCTTCCAGGAGAACAGTTTTAAAAGGCCAGCGCAACATTTTAGTTCCTCAAAAACAACAAAATAAAAGATACACCTAACCATTGTTATTGTTTTATTGTCATATACAGATAACAATGTAGCATCATTACCCGTAATGAAATTCTTAGGCTTGTGTTCCCCCAACTTTACATAAATATATATATAGAAGTGTACAGCTAAAAAAACGAAAAATGTAACATTTTAAGAATTGAATGCATATAAAAATTGAATTATATATATATATATATATATACACACAAAACTCCTGAACAATATAAACACATAGCCCGAAAGACATAGAGTTGGAAATGCACAAATCTGTGACTCTCCCACCTAAAAACTTATTATGCAAGCAGTACATTAAAGTTTCTCATTTTATTTAAAATGTCCAGAAATGTTCATATATTTCAGAGGCTTGAATACATTCAGCACTGAATGTAAATACCTGTGGTATAATGTACATTACTAAACACTCGACAAAATTTACCCTTAAACATCCCTTAAAAAAAGTTTTATGAAGATACACAGGATGGCAGTGTTGCTCTAGATGGGCCGGTGACTAAAGTGCCTCACTGCACCCCTGATGTTCCTCAGAGCCTCCACACTGGACAGAACAGCCTGTGAAGAATCAGGTAGTTGCGATCGGATCCGATGTCCATATCAAGTGCCTTGCTGCAGGGAAGCCACGACCTACAATCACCTGGATGAGAAACGGGAAACCTCTCCATGGTGAGTGGAAGAAAACACCTTTCAGCGTGGCCTTCATGTCTCTCCTCTCACTTCTTCCAACACTGTATATCTTTTACTATTTTACACGTCAATAGGCCTCAGAATCAAATCAAATATGAAGCTCATGCTATTGATTCTCAGGATGTCACATCTGTTTTGCTAATTCCTGCTTTCGTAAGTGAGTTTTTCACTGTAGAGCTCTCAAACGACACTTTCTGGACAAACATCTTACAGCTGTAAAATCGGTTCTTCTTCTTATCTGTCAGTGGTTTGTGTAGTTTAGAGTTCTCCTTGCAAACATCATGCACCAGACTTGTTCATATAAAAGGGCGATCTGGGTCTGCATCTCTCCTGTTCCTAAATCTTCACTGAGATTAATGACTACTGATTCATATATAATAAGAGGACTGGCACTGCTAGACTGGATAACAGGACTGATTATTAAAAAGACCTATAGGGCCATTAAGCACTTACTTGAGTGTAATTGGTTGTGATTCTTGCAAGAATGTGATCGGCAGCAGCAATAGAGCTTAACCGTCATTTTTAAAACAATCTCGTTTTTCCCACTTTACAAAGTAGCCATTTGTCTTCCTGTTGATTTGTAACAAACAAAGGTGGGCTTGTCCCTTTATACTGAAGCAAGCACATGAATTAACTGTCAAAGAAATCCTGTAATCTGATTGGGCAATATTACAGTTCCTTTGAAAAAACAAAGTTAGAATTTCTTCACTTACTGCACTGAACTACTGTATCATCTTTTCTCCCCAGAGTCCTCCTCACTTCACAGCAAAGTGCAGGAAGACACCATTACCCTTCTCAGAGCGCTACCGAATGACAGTGCAGTGTACCAGTGTGAGGCCTCCAACACTCACGGCACCCTTCTGGGAACTGCTAACGTCTTGGTCATGAGTGAGTACCTGCAGCTTACAGGACACCATTACCCACAATCCTCAGCCTTATTACATCTCCAGGTTTAAAAAAAAAAATTACTACTTCTTCTTTTACAAGAGTACGCCTGGATTGCCATTGTTTTAGGGGAGAATGCCACTAAGGCCATGAAAGGCTTGATAAATGTTGAATTAAGTTGGGAGTACACTAATGAGGTAGAATGCATTGATTGGCCACTTTCTCATTTATACAGCAACTGTCCATTTTACCAGCTCCATATCATTGCATTTTATAGTCTGGAATTTTAGACACTATGTCTACTCACTGCTTTATTAGACATCAGCTATGGCCACAGGACGCTATACGCTGGATATTATTTTTGGCAGAATACTTTACCACCTAATAATACAAACTCAGTGGGGTTCTGTTGGGGCCTGACCCAAACAGATTATGCAGGGAAACATATGGACCACAGTTTGTACAAGAAGTATTTTAATATGCATCTATATTGTGAGTGTAGAAACATGTTACACACTGCAAAACCTCCTGATCCAACCAAGACTTGGAATCTTATTTCTAGCCTAAAAAGTCTTCTTGATCTTGTTTTGAGAATAATATACTATATAAGAG
>JBBPCY010072056.1:0-11356 GCA_037974405.1 Brachyalestes nurse | reverse complement strand
TTTACAGTTCTACCTGTTGCTGTCCGAGTTTTTTGCGTTCCACACTAAAATGAGATAATCCGTAACTTTGTGCAATGAATTGTTCTTGTATTTTCTCCGGTTGCTCCGCCTGACTGCAGAGCAGCTAAACCTCTCCTCATTAGTGAGACGATGTTCACTTCGAAGCTGGTGTCACTCATTTGATGTTGAATTGTTCAACAGGATTGTTGTACAACAGCACAAGCTGTGGTTACTATGGTTACAGTGCCATAGTAGTGCTAAACAAATAAAGGACAACATAAACACGCAATAAACACGGTTTATAAAGGTGTGTAACAAAAACAACAGCTTGTTGGGGGTCGTTTGGCAGTGGTACTTTGACATATGTCAAGTGCAAAATCTAAAGATCTGTTTTACAGCATCTGCGTTTTTTACATGTTGAGCTCTTTCTCTGTCCATCAGTTGGTGCATCTCAGGACGCAGCCCGAGTTTAGTGTGATTTAGTTTTGGATCGACTGTTATATAAGTGTAAAGATGAAGGCATATCAGCTGTACTCTTGAATCAGTATTACATCAGCAGTTAGAAGCGCTAGAATGTTTGTTCCAAACACACTTGTGTGACAGTATGCTTCAGTGGAAAGTACTGAGGCTGGAAAACCACGTGACGCTACAAAGGTTAAAATGAAAAAAGCCACGGGTCGCCAAACAGCCGCATTGTGATAGGCAATACCCATTGCAGCATTTTGTGAATGGACAGACTTCTGAATAAATCCAGCCCCTGCCCTTGCATCCCTGCCAGCTGGACAAGAGTGCTGGATTAAACCTGCGATGTGAGCACAACCGCTGAGCTTCAAAATGAAATGGAGAACGGTGACAGGCTGTGATACCCACCGCACTGTTTCCTGGCTGTTTGATGATGCTTCAAATTTTCTGGCTTTACCTTCTGTCTGTCAATCCTTTTAGCACCTATAAGCTGCCTGAGAGATTACGGTATGTATTTACTGCTCCATATCTAAAGCGAAGGGTCAGCTTGGATAAACCAAGAGACTTTCCAAAGGGTTAATCAGGCTGACAGCTACATGCAGTAATGGCATTGGTACAAAGTACTGTATTTGCATCCTGGTTATTGGAGGGATTATGGAGAGCCTTGCTTTGTGCATTGAATCTTGCATCACTACACTTGCAGGACTGAAACATTGATGCATTACTTATTCTCACTTAACTAGCCTTTTTAGCATATTTAAGCTTTGGCTTCATAGTGAATATGACTTTGCTTTTGCCATATTGTTATTATTCTGGTGGGATATTTCAATAATCGCATGAACATTTTCCCCTATGCAGCCATGTGTCAGTCACACCCTCAATAGGGTCGCAAGTACCTGGAGCACCAGCCCCCAACTACAGCCACCACAGTGTGTCAGTCACACGTTTAACCAATTACATTTCTCCTTATTCAGTTAACATTACTAGCATAATGCTAATTTCTGCTAGCATGTTTTCTTGTGGTGACCTGAGCCTTTGGTAGTCATTCTATGAGTGAATACACATTCAGTTATAATATTTTCTAAATGTTTTGTATGATGCTGTTTTAGAGTGACTTCTTCACTAAAGATTTAAACTTCCAGAAGATTTAAACTTTCTAAATAGCCACTAACATGTTAGCAGGTCAGTCTACTTTAACAAGCACCTTAACATCCTTTGTTGTTCATGAAACTGATAAAGTGCATCACCTATGAATGTAACCTGTTGTAGAATATTCTATTAGGCAGTTTGTGGCAAATGTTAAGATCAAATCAAGTAAAGCTAAACCAGACAAATGGTTAATGAATGGTTAGCAGGTTGCTATCCACATTAAGTTGGTAGTGACAACTAAAAGTCTTGCTAGAACAAAATCTGTTTTGAAGAGATTTTGAACACACAGAAGATAAGTATATGTATGTGTGTGTACACAGTCAAATTACACCAGAAAATTACCTACTGCACAGTAATATTGCATCAGAAATATTGCACATGAAATAAACATTGCGCTTATCAGTCTTATAGTGAAGAAAATAAGTAACGTTTTTTTCATAAAGTGCTTTTCGCAGAGAGACGTCACAAAGCACTAAACAAAAAAATCCATAGTAATTGTAAAATGCAGAATATAAAATAAAACATGAAGGCATACTAAATAAGTAAGTAAGTAAAGCTTTATTGTCATCTCAGTCATATACACAGTACACAGTGAGATGAAATATTGTCCTCCTGGACCATCGGTGCAACAGAACAGAACAGCAGCACTCAGACAGATCAACAGTGAGGGTAAAAAGGGGAATTACAAGTTAACCTATATAGTTATAAATATATCTAAATTCACAAATACTTCACTTAAGAATAAAAATACTATAAAATATTATAGGGGGACACATAGGGAGCCACTAACAAAAGCTACCCTAAGGCTTGTCTAAACAGTTCATGCTTTTTACTGTGTTTTGTGACAGTATCTTTAGTGAACAAAGTTTCCAGTGTACTGGGAAAATTTTGGCAATGGGACACCTGAGAAAATTGCTGATTTTCTAACCTTGAAAAAATTTTAACTTTAGGTCCTTGGTGACTTTCCCCCATTTACAGCCAGTAATGACTGGTCATTTGAGACTGTGGGCAGGTAAGTGGCCAGCAAGGGTCAATAAGTGGGCTGCGGTTTGAGCCCTGAGGGAGTGTACAGTCATCAGCACAGCTTACGGTTTCTAAACACACACATAGGATTGCATCAGTTTAGTCAATACACACACTTAATATAAAGGCTGGCCAAGTGAGGTGCTTTCAGATAGGAAGGCAGCAATACATACTGAATAGAGGTGTAAAAATGCATGAGTCTGAAATAGGGCTGTCACGATTACTCAATAAAAATTGACCTTTTTTTTGAATCAGCAGTGATTAGTTGCCAGGTTGCATGGTGATGTGCATATTTTTAATTCCCCTGCTGCTCTCAGACTAAAAACAGAGCCTGAGAAGATCAACTATTCATATACTTTATCTGCCTAATAAGTCTTTCCAAGTCTTTTAATGAGTCTTTTTAGTCAATTAAATATTTCATGATCTTTTAAAAAACAGCCATCTCTGTGATTAGAAATATACAAAGAAAAGGTAAACATATATGAACTTATTTTTCTTCTTAAAAGACAGACAGAGTAACAGGGTTTCGGATGGAAAGAAATTGTTATTTTACTAAATTCATATTTCATATTAATGTATTTCAATTATGAGAACAGGTCATCGCAGTGGAATGCAGCATTCGGTTTTGAGTAGAATTGAAAATATTCAATAAACTCCACTGAACGTTGCATAAACGGACCCATAGGACAATTTAAAAAGTAGTTTCACTTTTAAAGTGTGCACCATTTTTAGGTGTTTGTCATACAGATGCCCTAAGGTAAAGAGGAGGACAGAGATATAAACTACCAGCCTTAAATCTGGAGGCGATGATTGTACATACACACCCATGTATTAATTGACTACTGTTATTTTCAATAAAGAATGAACAGTGAGTTAGGTTACTGCATAAACATGGACTGACTGTCTAACACAGCGGCCCCCAAACTTTTTTGCACCACGGACTAGTTTTGTGTAAAACAATATTTTCACGGACCGGTTTAGATATTTTAGATTTTTTACTCATTTGTGCTAGCTTGTGGGCTAAATTTTTGATGTAAAGATTTATCATATCACATGACTGAAACGAGCATTTTTTAAAAAATAAAATATCTTTCAGACTCTGATAATCAATAAGATATTTATATTCTGTGTTTCTGTGTGGGCCTCATGGACCGATCTAAGAGGCCCTGAGAACCATTTGAAGATCATACATTAACAACATAACAAAACTGATACACCAAGTTTCTATAAGCTTGTATTTTTGTTAGAAAATAGCCTAAGCATTTAATTATAGTCAAAATCTGAGTGCATACTTTACTGAACATTCACAATCGACTGTGATGTAACATTCTGTGATTGCTGGAGTTACAGTTTGCGTCACTTTCAGGTAATTTTTTTACACTCCTGGTATGCTGCTATAGCCTGTACTGTGCCACAATGCCCCCATCCTCCAGACCCATCTGCTTCGAGCTGAGTTGATGGGAAGCCCAGGCTGCACTCAGATAAAGAATTAATGCAGCTCCTCTGACAGCTCTTTGTAGTTCAAGCCCAGGCCAGGGATTTCCAATTACCCCAGTGCTGTGAAGATAGCATGGAGACAGCACATACGGCGCTGCGTATGTTAGCCTAGTTAACAAGGCATATACATACTACGGGTTTGCAAACACACACACAGGTCCAAAGCTGTGCTTCACTGATGCCATACTACAAGAACAGGTGCAATAAAAAAAAATTAAAAATCATTTTTTAAGAGATTTTTAAGATAATTTAGGGTTGCTGCTGAATTTGTGCAGCAACAGTGTATGCAGTAAGTAACTGTTCTGCGTTTTTTTAATGGGGTCTCTAATCAGATCCACCTGTTTCCTCTGTTCAGATGTTCTTGATGATGCCTATCACCTCAATCAGGAATGTTACATTAAGGTTGAGGAAAAAATGTAAACTTCCTCAATGTAAGGGACTGTTAAGAAAGCTATTAAAAAATGGTCAGGCTGCAGTCGAGGTAGATACTGCTCAAGATAAGATATTTAGCATCAAATACTATATTCGAGCAAATGTCTCGTGCAAATGAAACTGCTCACACAACAATTCACAAATAACGTGTGGCTAGTGGCACCTAAACAACGCTGGAACCGGATGATCAGGTTCTGAAATCAGTGCTGGGCTTTTTAATGTTTCTGTGTCAGGCTGCATTCATCAACGTCATTTTAAAGTCTTAATATGCTTTTAAAGGTCTCTAACTAAACGACCTGAGCGGGACAACTGTCTAAGCGTTGGCTCATCAGGAGATCACGAGTCTGATTGGTGGTACCACAGCCATTCGTAGTACAAAAGAGAATACAGGAGGTCCTCGAGTTACAACAGTCTTGACATACGTTGTTTCGGGTTTACTCCCACTCCACTTACACTGTTAGCCTCGTATTTACGGACTACGTGGGAGAACTAGATTGGTTGAATACGCAGTAACGCGTCGTATGAGTGAGTTTTCCTTTCCCTTTTTCTGTGGCTTAGTTGTGTTTTTATGATTTTATAACTGTGTTAGGATCGGTAAGTGACTTAGGGTGTGTTTCGACTTACACCCAAACTCGGGTTCCATCGCTGTCGAAGGAACGGATCTGTGTTGTAACTCGAGGACACTCTGGAGTTAGTATTGCAATCATGATGCTAGTCAGCAGGGCATCTGTTTGCTGACAAAACCAAATGAGTACTTAGCATTCTCCTCCACACATGATGAGCCGTCTAACAATGTAGCATTATACAGTTGCATTGCATAATCTTGTGTTACAGTTCTTTTCCAGCGATCATTTTTAGCTCTATCATTAATTGTAACAAATGAAGACGATTTTCAGTGGGTGGCAGTTCTTAAGTGTTGTGGCTCTCGCAACTATGGAATCCTCTCCCTCTGAATCCTTGCATTGCTTCCTCTCTGGCTTCTTTCAAAACCCAATTAAAATGTGTATCTTTTCTCTCAGTGCTCTGCCTCTTCTCCTCACTCTTGACTCTGCTGTCTGTTAAACACTATTTCTTTTTTATGTGTCAACTACTTGTATAGCAACCTCGAGTTAGAGAGAGAAGTGATATAAATAAAAATTGTTGTTGTTATTATTATTATTACTGGCCTGTATAGGACTGCCACTCTGAAAAGCTTTCTGACAAACCCAGGTACACTCACAGTATACTCAAAGTCACAGTAGTGACTTGCTAAGTCCAGACTTGGGCTAAGGCCTCCAAGTCAGAGGTCATTGTCAACTGAGCAAGTCATTAAAACAAGAAGTGGAGTCCAAGAAGACGAACAGGAGATACACCTTATATCTGCATCACAGTTTGAATCAGGATCAAGATTCGAAACCTCAAGGCTTGTGTTATAAAGTCTATTAGGTATGCTCGTGGGATCAGAACTCGTGAGATAATAGGGAGCCTGAATAGGGGTAGGAAAATAAACCAAAGCTGCCATAGAAAAGCAGACCTGGCTTGTCGAAACACAAACTGAAACCAACACAAGAACGAGAGGGGAAAGCGGAACAGAAACAAAAGAAAATGAAATGATTATATTTTATTTATTACATATTTATTGTTTTGCTGAGAGCCAGCAGAGAAAAACCAAACTAAGAACTCAAGGATCTCATGAAAGGAAACAGAAGACTAGAAAGGGCCTTGAGAGGAAAACTCTCAGGACCTTACCTGAATATAGGCCTTGTCTTTCACCTGAACTCTGTAACAAAGACTCAGCATGGAGCAGACAGTGCGCTTCCCTTAAATAGAGAGGGACACAGGTGGAAGGGATTGTCTACTAATCACGACAGATCAGTGCTTTCTTTCCTGGCCTGAGCATGGCCAGCAGTCCGGCCAGTCCTTGGTGGGAACCTAACAATATTCTGCTACCGTAGATCTTTTAAAGATTAGACATTTCTTTTATCATTACACTGTGGTCAGCATTCCCTTATATTTTCTTAACCTTCTGGTAGCTAAGCAACTACCATGACCCGCCTACCTGCCAGAGTTTCCCATTGAGTTTGAACCTCCAAATATATATCTTGACCTTATATCTTAATAGAATAGAGTGCATTTTCAACCCATATCCAGAGCATGACCACTTACTTTAACCCTTCAGCGGGAAGTTTTTTGCTCGTGAGTCAGCGCTCCACACTAAAATTTCACAATCTATTACTTTGTATTTTGAACTGTTCTTGTATTTGCTCCAGTTGTGCTGCCTGACTACAGAAGAGCTAAACATCTCCTCATCAGTGAGCCCAGGCTGGTGTCTCTCAACTGACTTTGACTTTGTTCGACAGGATGATTATGTTTGTTGTACAACAGCGTAGACAGTGGTTGCTATGGTTACAGTGCCATCATAGTTATGAATGAATGGGGGGGCAATAAATACTTAACCAAGTCGGTTTATAAAAGCGTGTAGCAAAAACAACAGCTCTGCAGGGTCGTTTCCTGGTGTTGCTTCGACGCATCATAGTTGTGTAAAGATTTGTTTTACAGTATTAAACAGCGAGTGTGTGTTTCTTCCCTGTGTGTGTTGTTCTCTTGAGTGTCCTGCACGGTGCTCGCTCCATTTATCAGCTGTTTGGGCGCAGCCAAGTTTAGTGAGATTTAGTTATGAATCAAGTGTCAAATATAAAAAAGTATTACTTTAAAATAGTATAAAAAATGTAAAATTGATGATGTATTAGCTATAATCCTGAATCGCCATTAACCTGCATTGTGATATCAGCAGATAGAACAGATTTGTTGGTAAACAACGAAATGCACCGAAAGATTAAGAACGTGCTCTTCTACTAAAAAAAGACCTAACAAACATATCAAAGTATTAAAGTAAATAATCACAGGGAACAAAAAAATATTCTAGATTATGACAAAAATTTGATTTTATTTTATTTAGGATTTTCTTTGTCGGGTAAAGCAACGGTCTGCTCAGGATGGATGGTCCTGTTAATGTGTAGTTTGATGAAGATCTAAAACTAGTTAACCAGCAATTATGTTGTCTGAGAAAGAGGAGGCCACAGCTCACCCACTTGATTTGTATTGGCTAATGCTCGAGGTTCAAAAATTCCTAGGTTAAAATCCAGATGAACTTCATTTGCCCGCGCATTACCCCTTTATCATTATTGCACTTAACAGTAGAGTCTAAAGCAAAACTGATTCAGGAACTGTACACATGTTATTAGGACTCTTTGGTCAGAAGTGGGTTAGAATTATAATCACATTCAAGAGAGGCTTTACTGATATGAGACTCATGATATGAGTTTCATGGAGTAGTTTGGTGGACAGTCAAATGAATCACAACGAGGCGAAAGTAGCTAAAAGGTAATACACTAAAGTCCAATAAAATCCACCAATTGGTGCAATTATTTGGGGGGAGGTCAGGCTTTAGCACGACTGTTCCGAAAACACATAGACGCGTCTATTTGACCAAACAACAGAGTGAGACAAGTGTGTGATGATTCAGGTCTGCAGTTTACATGATGCTAAATGCTATACATAAGCCTTATAGCTCCAATGCTTCAAACACCAAACATGTCTCGACTGGTAGACTGCAGTTGAGGTGAGGGAGGCGGTGTCAGTTTAATCATTCTAAGACAACAGCCGGGCATAATGGGATGTGTATGTGATGCACAGCTATTACAGTCAAACATAAAATAACAGTCAATTTACATGATAAAAGTCAATTTGCACACACACACGCATTCCAAATGGGCAACTCCCACCACACACTCTGCAGTCTCCTGCCAATCAATACTTTAATTTGCTCTTTAATTTGTTTTCTTTTTTTTTTTTTAAAGAAAGCCAGACAGAAATATTTCCTCTCCCCCTGGCTGAGTCTTAAATGCACCTAATTAACAGGAACAAAACAATTTAATACCCCCCACAAAAAAAAACAAAACAAAACAATAAAATGCAATCTGGGTTTTATATGCACTGAATGTGGTACAGATTAGGGCATAAAATAATTGCTGATTGTTTATTGTAGGTAGCTAACATTACAACTTCAGCTGCCAATAGTTCAGAGTGTCTACCATGCAAACACACACACACACACACACACACAAAATCCAGAAATCCTTAAATACTATCATGCACCGTCTGCATGCTCTCGTCTGGTCAGCGCTCATGACAGACCAGCAGTCTGACGAGTCTCTCACAGAGCTGGTATAATACAATTCATGCTTATTTTGGAAAGAAAAGACATTACATTCCTCTATGGCTCATGTGATTAGCGGCTGTGGCGGGTGGAATAACAGTAGGTCCAGTTTACATAAAGGGCATAGTTTTGATTTAGCCACTGAGGATACTAAAGCAACTCTTGAAATTTGTATTGCCATCTAAACATTGAACCGTATCCATATCATAAATACAAGCACATGGTATCGCGGTACTTTTTAAGTAACAGTTTACCCTGCGATACTGAATCAACACCAAAGCGTTCCAAAGCTTTGCTTCAGCCAATCACACGTTTACAAGAAACAGCACAGCCAACCGGATAATGATACTGGGTTAGGAAGGCGGGACTTGCAGTAGAGAGACCATTTGCAACCAGACACAGATAGAAAACAGTGGGGTTTTTTTTAAATGATGCAGAAGTCACTGGATATTGGAAGGGACATGTCACTAGCATCTCTACACAATTCTACACGCTTGGTTTACACACACTCAGAGTAGGCCTCTGTCACCTAACTAAGTGTTTTAACTGCTGTTTGTAGTGAAGAACTGTGCGTTTGAAATGCATTAGCTACTTGCATTTGCATTCTTGCATTATGTTTCTGGTTTAACACATTCAGTTCCAGTCAAAACCCACAGTCATGTGAGTCTATCAGTGGCCTAACCAAGTTTTGATCCAATCATCAGGAGGACTTGGCTCATCTGATACCTTGCAATGCCACAGAGATCAACAAGACAGAACCTGTTGTTTAAGGTAAAACATTACAGCACTAATGTAGAGAAATTGCAAACTTTTAACTAAGATATTTACATATTTTTTTATTCTTAAGCCCAACTTACAAGCTTTTCTTCTGTGGGATCTGCGGGAAAGTGTCTTTAATCAGTTATGCTTCATTGTTTTTGGGTCATATTATGTAACTTCATCAACTATCTTGATTATCAATGTGATTTAACTTGATAAACAAACTTGATTACCAATCCCCTGACGTGACCCTCGGGCCAGTTCCCACAGCCCACTGGCTTAATGGAGGTAACAGCACCAGCCTTATTTCATTTATAGATAACATCCTTTATTCTCTCTCTCATTCACAGAAAGCTTTTTATCTTCTTTAAATCAGCCATCCAGTGCCAAAGGAGCGGCCTGCTTTTAATGCAGACCTTGTGAAGCTCCATCCTTCTAAAAATGTAACCTTCTCCACCAAACAATCAACATCTGTCTTATAAAGTCAGTTCATTATATTAATGAATAGAAAACATTACAGCATGAATGTAGAGGATTCACTAACTTTTAACTACATAAGGTATTTATCTTTATTTGTCATTCATCTGGTAGGGTAAGACTGACAAGGCCCACTTTACAAGCTTTGAGAATTACCTACAGTTCAAGGATTATAGGTAAGGATTATAGTCAATATGTTGAAATATAATTAACACATGGTGTTTTTCCACTGGCACAAAGAACCGTGCCGTACCACCAACAAATGTGTTCTACTACACATTTAAAGTAACCCGAACCCGAACCTGACCCAGCTGCTCGACGGCAGGGCTAAAAGTGGGCCGCAGCCAAGCTGACTGCATCCTGCTTTCTGATTGGCCAAAATATCATCATGATAACAGACGGACGGACAGCACTACTGTCTGTTTGGGCTGAAGATACATTTCAGTGGCTTTTCGAACACTGTGAGAAACACAAAGGGGTACCACGACATTGCTACTCCATCTTTCTTATAAAATCAGGTAACCAACTGTCTTATTGATGAAATAAACAAGTTATATACATTTTGGTTTGTAAAGGAGGCGGCTGTAATGTTTTCCCTAATTTTATGACTTCCAAATATGGATCCCAGGGAAGAAGTTTCATTGGCTGTCTCTGCTTACGATGCTATCCAGCATAGCCTCTGTTTAAGTGCATGTCTACACTGGTCATGGTAAAATGGATCAGTATGTGAAATTGGAGTTTGCTGTGTTTTCTATCACTAAATAAAATATGTTTTCATGCTTCACTGCCGGCAGAACTGTGAGCAACACATTCAGAAACCATGGAAACACTTATTATTGATGTGTTTCATCACAGTAACGATAAAAGGACACTGAGGCATGAAGTATATTCCTATTTCTGTGTTTGCCTGATCAGAATGGTAGATTATCAAACAAACTTAATAAAAATCTATGAATTTTCAGTTTAGTTACATCATGTAATATGTAATATACTCCATTTCATTCAACAGCACTGAAGAATCACTTCAGTAAGAAAAGAGAGGAGCAGATTCAAAGGCAGAAATATCCTTTTGCCTTTTGCTTGGATCCTAAAGGGTTAATCATTTTATAATTGGCTGCTGTCCAATCAGCTACTTGTCACTATGCAGTTTTTTGTAGATGTAGGTGTTCACTCGCTGATCAAATCCATCACACACACACACACACACATATTCTAACAAACCCTGGGCTTAAGTTGCTGTTCAATACCCAAATCCTCTTAAGAAAACTTAAAACCCTCATTACACACAGATCACAGATTCAAACAGAGCAAACACACACTAATAGAGAGAGAGAGAGAGAGTCCAGGACAAAGAAATTA
>JBBPCY010072055.1:0-11356 GCA_037974405.1 Brachyalestes nurse | reverse complement strand
GAAATCTCCCCTTTACACAACTCTACATTTACCCTGAAGGACCATATGTTTATACAATCTTTATACATTTTAAGATTGACAGTTAATATAAAATATATTAATATATTTTTAGATAAGCAGAATAAAGTCAGCATGTCCAGGTTGCTACACTTGGATTAATTTTAGATTATTTTTTATACTGCATTTTTAAATATCATGTTAATAGATATAACCACCCTCTAATTATTTCAGTGTATTTAAAAGACATGTTTGAAACTGGCAACTAGCACACTGACTAATATTTTTTAACAAACTCATTATTTTAACAAAGGTCATGAATTAAAATTGAAAATTATATTCATTTACATATAATCATGTAATTTATGGAACAAAACTGCCTCTACCTGAACCAGGGCATTTTCCCTTTCCAGAAGTTTTAGAGAGTTCAAAGTCCACATTTCCATAGGTGTGGTCCATTTTAAAATCTTCCCTACACACCACCGCCTCAAAAACACTTAAACCAGGAAAAGAGAAGAACACTCTTTTAAATCGAAACAGACAGGAAGTGTGGTATTGAAAAACCACATCACCCACATGTCTCACCCACATGCAGTCCACCAGTATAAGTTTGTGTTTTTCTGACCTGATTCAGCTCCAGAAGTCTATGATCATTTGCTCACGTTTGCTTAATTTCTTTGCTTATTTTAAATTAATTTTAATAGCAGGACTGTCTCTGCTTCATTCTTATTCTTAAAATGAAGAAGGAAACTTTTTTACTCTTCTATAAATGCGATTCACAGATGAGCTGAATTCACCTGCTTTTTGACCTGATCAGATTCTGGTACACATTCTTCCCGGAGTGGAGTCGAGAGTTATCTGTTTGCTGATATATTCACATTCTGTCACATTTCCCTGCCTCATGAGGAAAGAAAAAAATGGGACAATTATCTCATACAGCAGGAGCAGCAGACAGCGATAACAGTGTCATGGAACCCTCCGGAACATCAGAATCAGAAAACTTTATTGAGGAAATTGCTTATGCGGTGACTGCCACAACATACAAAGACATAGAATACTGTAAATAAAATAAATAAAGTCTAAATCAAATCTAAATAAAATAAATCTGTAGAAAGAAAGCAACCACAACATGACTAGATAATGCAACATACAGAAATGATTTGCATATCTATCTATCTATAAGTAAGTAACGCAGCTGAAAGGAAAAACTATTGACACAAAAGGTGGTTTGGAATATGTTATTGCACTATTAGAGGATCAGTAGTAATTACAACTAAGTAATATTAAGTAATGAAAGTATTGACCAAGTAGTAATATTGCACATCAAGACTATTGTGCATAAGATACTGCAAGTAATTAAGTGATTTAGCACCATTTACGACTTATATTGCACACAATAATGTTTTAGCACCTGGAGAGAACATTACACAGTTTTGCACATAGACCGTTGCACATCGTAGCAGAAACAATGCACATAGTCTTTCACACAATGATAGTTTTTTAAACCCATAATAAATATACAGAAAGGAGCAGCAGAGTATTGCACAGATTACTGTGTTGGTGTGTGACTGAGGGAGGAGCTGTAGAGTCTGGTGGAGGTGGGAAGGAAGGATTTTCTGTGGCGTTCAGTGGAGCACCTTAAGCTGGTCAGTCTGTGGCTAAAGGAACTTCTCAGTTCGTTCACCACACTGTGGAGTGGGTGCTCTACATTGTCCATGATGGACTGAAGTCTGAACAGTGTTCTCCTTTCAGCCACAGTTTCCATGCTGTCCAGTTCCTTACCCACCACAGAGCCAGCTTTCCTGATCAGTTTGTTAAGTCTCTTCCTGTCTGCCACTTGCATGCTGCCACCCCAGCACTCCACAGAAAACGGCACTGGCCACAACAGACTCATAGAACATCCGCAACATGATGCTACAGAGTCTACATAGGAAGTACAGCCTACTTTGACCCCTCTTGTAAGTGGCCAGAGAGTTCTTAGACCGGTCCAGCTTATTGTCAATGTGTACATCCAGATATTTGGACAGGGGAGTGACAGGAGAGCGTGATCTTCGCAAGTCCACCACCAGTTATTTGGTCTTTTGGATGTTGAGCTGCAGCTGATTTAGCTCACACATCAGGGAGCACCATGTGTGATGAGCAGCTCTCTGGAATACTGGGGGATGGCAGTGACGATGATGAGTTCTTGGGAAAAGCTGACCTGGTACCATGTGGAGTAGCAGGGGCTGTCATTAGTGATGCGGAGCTCTCCGGAGCAGCAGGCAATGCTGGAGTCGAACAGAAGGGGGCCTCATCAGCAATGTGGGGGGCAACTGTCAAGTGGAAACTGTAAAATTATACAGTATTATTACAGTATTTCAGCAATACTGTCCCCTCAGGAACAGCAGTGCTGGCAGTGCAGAGTATCTATGTGTTACAACAGGTGATGCTGGTCATTTCCAGTGGGCTTTTCCTCCGGTGGCCCCTTTGACTCTTTGTTGCATGTCCCTGAACAGCAGATTCTTTCAACACCAGCAGTGTCAAGTCATCCCATTTAATGAGGGCGATGGTGTCAGCAGCCAGCAATGCATCATCCTCCTCAGAACTGCCAGACCACAATAACTCAAAACAATATGGGTTCTCAATCTGGATGTCAACATCATTTGCGACGCCACAGGGTTCTGTGAGTGCTGGGTCTGGTCCAGCGGTGGGTAAGTACTGTAAGTTGCAAGGTTTGGGCTCCATAGATCAGACTAGTGTATCTGGGACATCCTACAGATGCTCATTTGGACTATGATCCGTTGTATATTCTGACACCTTTCTGTCAGAGCCAGGATGAACTTTTTCAACAGTTTGTGTTACAATGGCACTTTTGTGGGATCAAACAAAATCCCCATGTGCATCAATGAGCCTTGTGCAAACTTGACCCTGTCACTGAAAGTTCACCAGTTGTCCATCTTTGAACTACTTTTCCATGGCTATTGCATACAAGATCTGCCATTTTGGTGATTTTCTGATCCAGTCCATCACAATGTGGCCCTGGTCAAATTCAATCAGATCCTGTCACTCTCACATTTGTCTTGATTCGCACACAGCAACTACAAGAACTAATGATGTGTGGGTCAACCCATAACTAACAAGAACTGCTGGAGCCATTGTGTCATCTGCAATGTTATCACAATGGACCAACCATTCACTGATTCTTCTCTCCTTTAATTCTGGAACATCTCATGATAATAGAGAGAGGCTTGAATGTCTCTCTGCCACCCCCGTAGTGCTATGCTGTCAGAGTCCGGTGCAGCAGACTGGATATTTTTGTAATTTTTCTTTAAGAAAGTCTCATGTTACATAATAAGGTCATTTTGCACAATAGTCAAACATGGTGCTAGCAGTGAGGGATATTAATAACTTTCTAAAACACATTCTAGTCAGTACTGTAAGAAATATAGAATTATGTAAAGCAATGTGGAGGTTGGTTTCACTGATTGTTTGCCAAAGTCTGGTTTTATAAACTGGACTGGCTAACTGTAGTAGTGAAGTCACAGTAAATCACCTTCCGTGTTAATAGAGTGCTGGATGTAGTTTGAGTGGGTTCAGAGAGGTTTTGTTAACCTGTTTATGAAAATGGATGATTGTTTAGAGGCCTTCTAGAGTTTGTTAGCGCCATTAGCCTCATAGTTATGATTCATCTAAATTTGCATTCCACATTTTCATGGCTGATTACATTTGGGTTCTGTGGAACACATATTTGGTTCTTTTTGCCAAATTATCCTTCAGACTGTCATCTTACTGTTGGAGGATGAAGATCATTTCCACTGAAGAGCAGCCATTTGGTTCCTTTATAGAGCTATGTTTGAAAAGATATGTTTGCGTATGAAGAACCTTACAAACATTTAAGTAACCTTCACACAATTAAGTAGGTCCTATCAGTTTCAGTGTTTCTCCTAAAATGTTATACAACATTAAAGTTCTTTAAACTTTGGCAAGGATCTTCAATCACAAATCTCACTAACAAATATGGTCCTCTCGAAGTTTTTCAGTGTAACCAAATGAGGTTCTTTTAAGTCAACAAACAGAAAACCCTTCTCATTTATCATTTGGCTGAACTTAAATATGTATAAACCAACTTGCCAGATGAGATTTCTGCCATGTTTGAACTTAAGGCAAAGATTAAGCGAAGTGAAGTTTTACTGCTGTTTCTTCACAAACATCTGTAGTGTCAGAAAAGTGGTTTTATCATGATGTGTTGTTTTGTCTTGTGGGTGTGTGAACGTAATCCGGCTGAGAAGTGGTCTGTGGTTGCTGACACCTCCCATCCAACACTTCCTTGCAGATGAACAGTAATGAGATTGGAACTGTATCAGCAAGCAATAATAGTGCTAATACCTAGAACTGTCCTGTGACCCAATCGTGAAGATCAGACTCTGGCCATGCTTTTGAGGTGGTTCAGTGAGTGGTGGACAGTGAGGGCTTCGTTAGAGGGTGAAACTGAGAGATGCTCACACAGGATCCCCAGAACACAGAGTGCCACCAAAGCACAGAGCAGAAGGCGACTGAGAGCAGCAAAGAGGAACTTCAGAGTTTCTCTAGAAGAATGTAGTAGAAGGAAGTTGGTCCTCGCCAGTGTGGTCAAACACATTCGAGAGAAATCGCTTGGTCAGTGCACAGAACAAGGACATTTCATTCTATGAAACACAGAGCTGACAGGGACGAATACAACATATTGTTACCATTTGTAAAGAAACACAAAGCTACTGTATCTATGTAGTGAAACACTGCTGTGCTTCTTTGGGTTCCAGGCAGGAGAAAGGGAGAACCTCTTGTGCATCATATAGATGCCAACCACTGTACTTTCTCCTTTTTAGTAGGTAGTAGTTTTGTTTTTTGGAGACAGGAGAGAGTTTTGTTTGTTTGTCTGTTCTTTCCTTTGGCACCGTCCAAGCCCAGACTCCACAGGATTATGCACATGGAGTGACATTTTGTAAATAATGTAAAGGGGATGGCAGATGTATTGGTATTTCTTTTTACTTACATAATATGAAACAAAAGGGGCAGCTGGTGGCCTAGTGGTTGGGGAGTTGCCCCTATGATTAGAAGGTTGTGGGTTTGAATCCTAGGACTGGTAGTGGCACCACTGAGGTACCCTTAAACAACGAACTGTCCCCACACATAGCAGAACCAAGCCAGAGGATGCATTTGTGTTAACTAATATTTATTTGCTTATATTTAATTCCTGCAAATCTATAATCCCTTGTAAGTGTCATGGTGCTAGTTAGCCAATGTAGGTGATACACTCGCAGGAGGTACATGTGATACTTTATTTCAATAGTTTTGACAAAAATGCAAACAAAGGAGATGCTTAACACAGCATAGCTTTTGCTACTAAGTTCCAGAAGCCTTTTCAAAGTGGGAGAAACCAGAACCATGCACAGAGGAGTGTGCATATTTTAAAAAGACAGCTTATACTGTTAAGCAATTCATACATTTACTACGTAGTATTAAGGTGTTTACAAATAGCTATTGGTCAAAAGCTCTCTGAAGTCCAGCAGGATAAAAGCTCCTCCATGAACACATGCTGTCCTCTAGTGGCCAAGAACTCAGATTCAGATCATCTCTCATCAGACTGAAGACCAGTGCTCAGTCCTGAAGCTCTACAAACTTGCAGAATTCAGCGGCACCCTGATCCAGCACACTCAACCCAGATAATGAAGCGTGTGTGTAAAATATACAGTCGGAAATTTTTACAACCCTCTGCAGTCTGTAGATGATGACAAATCAAGTCCATTTAACCAGCTCATGGGGAACATACCGCTCAACTTTTGCAGTCAAGGGTCCAAAAAAATTGTTCGAGATTTGGGCAGATTTGTTACTTGCACACAACATCAAGGACTGTGTCTGACTAACACTCAAGGCGTAGGCCACCCAGTAATCTAAATTTGTTTATCTAGCAAGACTTTTATTACTTTAACGTAATGTGGTACTTGATTTGTGAGAAAACTTGCACTGTCTGAGCACAGGAAACAACAGCTTTCCTAAGAATGAAATGGTGGGACATGGTTGGGAAACCAGCATGGGCTCTTTAAAGATGAGTTGATGTTCTTCTCAGTGTGAATGTTACCCTGAACAGCGCAGTGATGAAGCACCTGATAATAAAACTAAACACTTGAACATGAAGCTGGTGGTCAGAGTGGACACTGGCAGGTGGTCTCACTCATTCACTCACTCAAGGAGTGAAGCATATTAAACAAATGACAGATAACATATTAATCGGCAGTGCAGAGTTTTACTATTTTTTGAATGGCTCTTACAAGAGGAAACACTCACTGAAACAACACATACATTTCTGACCACAGTAAAACACATTCATGTAAATCATACATGGATTATGAAAATGATAAGCAACTTTAAAAACATAAAATTCTTAAAAACAGCAGGATAAAACTGGATCTGTGTTGGATCTGAATTCTCCAGAAAGGACGAATTTCAGTACAATGATAATATTGTGAAAGCATGGCTGACAAAATATATTTGCTAATGAATAAATGTAAATACGTATCTTTTAGTCATTTTAAACAAAATTAGCTCAATTAGGGTCACAGTGGAACAACCAGACACTGTCATCCTATTGATTTCTTTTTATGGCTGTAATAAGCTCAAGTTTTACTTTTCACAGACGTATTTTTTCAGTTTACCACAAGAATCATCAAACCATGCATGTGTATCTCCACCTTCATTCCCCAGAGCAGCACAGTTCTCTCCTGCAGGGTCCTCATGTTTCCAGTTATCAGGCTCATCTTGTCCATGCTCCCGCTCATGCCAGAATCTGGATTAAAACATGTTTAAGATAAGAGGATCACCTCATGGAAAAAAATTATAAAACAATAATAATCACTCTCACTCCACTAAGGGACCAATTTGCATTCAAATAGCTCTTGATGCTTCATTCATATTTCTTCAGTGTGTTCTAAATTAAACTCTCCTGATCCACTATCACCATTTCAATGTAAAAGATATAATACTCCTGTAAATCAAGTGTTTTGTGAGACCTGTATTAGAGAACATGGCTCTTACTCTACACCCGTCTCAGCCAGGCTCTGGTTGTTCACCCACATCCACTTCCCCTCCGTCTCCAAGTCGTTCAACCCGATCCAGTGAGGTACTTCAGTGTTAAAATATAAAAATGCCTATTGAATAAAGTAACACTGAGGTTATTTGAAATGACCAGTAGTGTTGATATGGTGATGAAACAAGCAGGAGTTCGGGTCAGTAGAAACAATTTAGGCGGACTTCCTGAAAATAACTAAAAATTAATACCAGTCACCTTGACTCACCTGCTCAAGTCGCCTGGTGATTATAACCAGATGACCTCCTTTCTCATCACAGTAGTCTCGACTGTCCGTCCAGTTAAGTTTATCAGTGGAGAAATAATAACACTTTATACCAAAGGCCCTCCACCCTTCTTCACACAGTACACGTTTCTTACAGTCTTCTGTTTAAGAGACAAACAGAATACTGTTAAGAAATGAGGGTTTCAGATTCTGGTCATTTTGTGTGTTTGAGTTGTGTGAATATGTATTATTAAACTGAATTATAGACAATTTAGTAGCAGAAGATTCATTTTTTGGACTACTAAAGGTAGATGCTTTTGATGGCAAAAAGAAACTGCAGATACTGCAGTTTGAAGAGATGTGCACTGCAGAACATGTTCTTTCCCCAATAAGTTTCAATGTATGGAGTTTGGTGAGCACCTTCTCTGCCCCTATACCTCGCCCATTGTTCTAGTGAGAAAAAAGATGGCAGCCCCTGTATATGTGTTGACTACAGGCGACTTAATAGCAAAACTCGAAGGGATGTCTTCCCACGTCCCCGCATCGAAGAGTCCTTAGATGGTTTGTTTGGGGCGCAGTGGTTTTCCAGACGACATTACTGATTCCACTGAACAATTTGGTCAAAAACTCCACTGCCATCTCTCCTAAACACCTCCAGGCACTCACAGACAAGAGACAACTGGTTCGATAAATGTGACGTTTCAGTATGGAGTTTGGTGAGCGTCTTCTCTGCATGGAGTGTGGCATGTTTACTTCTCTCCATCACTAGCATTAGCACAACTTTTATTTGTGTGAACAGTATGTTAGTTACGTATCTGATGGTGAAGGTTTCACAGTTTGAGGAGCACATCCGGATTTTACTAGGTATAAGAATCGAGAGTCGAGCTTGTTGCTAGCAAGTCTGGGTGCCTATGGGGAAAATAGCACCTGCCTCCAACTCCAGCTGTTAGAGGGTGTGGATTCGGCAGCATGGTCACAAAGTCAGCTCCACTCTCCTTCTCCCTCCCTAAACAGGTTTGCCCCGCTTAGTGAGGTGCCCACTGAGAAGTGCTCTGGTTCAGTTATTCAGTACGTGAAATGAGCTACTTCTTTAGGGGCTCCAGCACCTGCTACTGTTATGTGTATACTGAGAGCCAGAGCACTGTAGGGAGCCTGGAGCTGTTAGCTAACCATAGATATGAGAGGGTAGGGGTTAATGATATTTGACTGTGGCAGTCAGAGGTCACTAAGAGTAGTGTTGAAGAAGTGTTTAAATACTGTAAGCCCACACTATGTCTGATGCTCTGAACTATCCCAAAGCAGCATGGCCCCGAGACTTAGCTATAGGCACTGAATTGCGCTCGGAAAGCAATGTGGGTTTTATTGACAGTTGCTCCATGTTTGAGGGCAACCAGTTACCTTAGTCCACAGTAATCTCGGATCACTACCTTATTACATATGAACTTCATCTAAATCATAATGTAAGCACATCCCTCCACTTTTGTATTAGGTGTACAATAACATCCGCTACAGCTCAAAGTTCAGGTTGAATCTGGAACATACAGACCCATTTCATTTATGTTAAGAATCAAGGTTTTTGTCAGTATTGAAGTTTTATTTAGTGAGTGGTGGATTTAATGGGCTCATTATACTTGTATTACACTCTATGTGGTAAGCCTATTCAACTTGCCTAAAACTTGCAAATACAGAACTCATTTGAACTATGGGTATCCATTGGAACTTTCAGTACAGGTTCTAATGCATTCATATTTATAGAAAACATACAATCTACTACATTCATAAAAAAGTGTGGTCAACTCACCTTTGAATGATTCAAGATCTTTTACTGCATTCTCATAGTTCGCTTGAGCCTGATCCAGTTGTGACTTTAGCTCTTTGATCACAGACACAGGTGGGATTAAGCAAAAAATATTAAAATACTAATCTTAAACTGTTTGACTCTAGACTCTGAACGCCTATGCCTATGCTGTTTATACGTCAATAATCTAAATCTCACATTTTATAATGTGTGAATATATATATATACAACCAGATCATTATGACTAAGCTGCATTCAGAATTTATTTTGAAATGGAAACGGGCATCTTGTAAATGTTCATTAACAATAGCAGATAATGTAAAGTGGCCCCTCATAGTCACATGTGAACGACAACACAGCAGACAGTGTGAACAATGTGAAAATAAACTCAAAATAGACAAGTCACAAAGCATGGCTACAGATTTGGAGGTGTTGATTCTCAGTTTCATGTTCAACTGCAAACCACTCGAATGGATGATGGATCATTTTAGCTCAAAGAAGGCAAAAATAACTATGTCACCAGCAAAAAGAAAAAGAGCAGACCTGAGATCTGCGTCGCCATACTGGACATACTCCATCCACTGAATCCCACTTTAAAATCCTGTAAATGAAAATTGCAAAAAGATAACAAGGGGTAGACCTTGTGCAGTGCAACATCGATTTAGAAGTAAGTGCAGTGAACAAGGACTAAAGGATTAAAAGACTTTAAAGCTTGAAAGACTTAAAGACAAGCAGTGCTTGAAGCTCTGAGAAGATGAGAAGTGACATGCTGCTTGATCAGTGATGATTAGTAAGAAGGTGCAAGTTCGTTCTTGGCCTTGAAAGCAAGTATTAGGGTCTTTAACTTAATGCGAGCTGCTACAGGGAGCCAGTGAAGCTTTTGTAGGAGAGGTGTGGTATGTGAGAATTTAGGTACCTTGAAGACTAACCTCACAGCTGCATTCTGAATCAGCTGAAATGGTCTCATTACCTTCAGTGGAAGTCCAGCCAGTAGAGAGATGCTGTAGTCCAGTTTAGAGATGACCAGAGACTGGATGAGTAGCTGTAGCTTCAGTGGTGACAAAGAGTCAGATTCTTTTGATGTTGTAAAGAAGGTCCTGGAGAGGTGGTCAACGTGTGACAAAAATGACAGGTCTGGCAAGACACCAAGATTTCTTACCTTCTTTGAGGGGTCAATAACCGAGTTCTCAAAAGAAACAGTGAAGTTGTGGATTGATGATGGACTTCCTTCAATGAAAAGAAGCTCAGTTTTGCTGGGATTCAGCTTGATGTGGTGAGCCACTATCCAAGAGGAGCCAGGCAGTCTGAGATGTAGCAGGAAGCAATGTTAGGCTATTACATCCCCAAAAGAACCAGTATATAGAGAAAAGAGAAGCGGTCCAAGGACAGAGCCCTGCGGAACAAACCATCGCCAGGCTGTGCCCGATGTCCTAAGGCTGGAGAGAGTAGCTAGGAGTATCTGACAGCCAACCATGTCAAAGGCTGCAGAAAGGTCAAAAGGAATCATAGCAGAAAACAAGTTGCCTGATCTAGCTGCATGAAGTACTTCAGAGACCGCTAGCAGTTTTAGTAGTCAGCCTTGAACCCGGACTGGTGAGGGTCCTAAACCCTGTTTTGAGCAAGAAAGATGTTGAGTCGCTTATGAACTGCATGTCCCAGGACTTTGGAAAGGAAGGAGAGGAGAGATACTGGTCTGCAGTTGTTGATATCTAAGGAATCCAGTGTGGGAATTGCTGTGACCACTGCAGACTTGAAAACAGATGAGACATGGTCAGTCGTTAAGGAGCCATTGATGATGTAGGCGATATGCAGGATTAGATCTGACGATATCATCTCGACGGGATAGGGTTGAGCGGAGACGTGGTGGGTTTGAGAGAAAGAGAGAGAGAGGTGAGAAACCAAGAATCTGGGTGGCATTGATTGATTCTTCAAATTTTGTTCTGTAGAAGGAATCAGTTAAATCAGTGGCAAATTTGGATAAAAGAGAGCGATAACTGATAAAGTGTTTTCCTCCATCTTTTTTGGCTGCTCTCGCACCTCAGACAGCCATGGACCTGGGGGCAGAGTAGATTAATTGAGCTGTTGAGAGTTTAGAGTAGGTCATTGGTAGCTAATTCAACTGAAGATGGACAGGGGTTAGTGGAGTTAGGGAGAGATAAGGAAAAAAAATAGAGGAGGAGAGAGAGGACAGAGATAGAGAGAATAGATACCTGCGGGTAGATGTAGCTGTCACACGTGGGTGATGAGATGAGGA
>JBBPCY010072054.1:0-32330 GCA_037974405.1 Brachyalestes nurse | reverse complement strand
GAAGCCTTCAAGCCTGAGAACACCATCCCAACTGTGAAGTACGGAGGTGGCAGCATCATGTTGTGGGGGTGTTTTGCAGCAGGAGGGACTGGTGCACTTCACAAAATAGATGGCATCATGAAGAAAGAACAGTATATTGAAATATTAAAGCAGCATCAGCCAGGAAGTTAAAGCTTGGGTGCAAATGGGTCTTCCAAATGGACAATGACCCTAATCATACTGCAAAATTGGTTACAAAGTGGCTTAAGGACAACAAAATCAATGTTTTGGAGTGGCCATCACAAAGCCACATATATATATATATACACATATATTTAACACTTCCAAATCCATCCAATTATTTTAATATCAAGAATGAAAAAGTCTCAATGCCATTGCTTTCTCCTCATGAAGAACAATGCTTCCTCCACGTAATAAACCTGATAGACAAAGATGCTGTTGTTGCAGAGTGAAATGCCTCTGCTTACTTATGGCTTGTAAACAGAGATAGTTTGCTGGTGGGGCCATATTACTGTTTATAAATACGTCCGTGAGTGTAGCTGTTGTCAAATGAGAAGACAACCCAGGAGGATAAACCAACATCCAGGTCTATAATTACAGCACAGCAGTCTATTGTTTTCAAGTCGTGGAGAGGAAGAATTTTGACCTGTATCACCCCCTCAAGCCTTATTTACCTCAAAGATAATTATAATCTAGATGACTACAATTTCTTGTAGGCTTGGCTCAACCTACACTGTCTAGTCATATATCTCTGAAAAGCTTGTTTCCTGTAAATATTCATGCTGTGATTGGTCTGATTCCATCATTCACACAAAATGTTTTAAAAAATCTTAGCTTTTATTAAACTTTACAAATTTCCAACCACATTCTAAATGATTTTACTGACAAACATCTTATTATATTGTATATATTCTTATTGTATTTTTAATATACAATATAATGTATTCTGACTTGCTTTTGCACTGGGGTATAAATGTGAGGAAACACAGAAGTCAGACTTAGTCATCCATCAACATAGGAAAGATTCCCCAAAAGGAAAATACATACGTAGCTGAATACTTGAAAATGTCAATGTTCTACTAGACTACAACTGAGCTCCATGGTCTTTTTGGCAACAAAAACAGGTTTGGTGGAGAATCTGTAGTTGGTTTGGGGCTGTGGTTCCTTCAGAGGCTCAGGGAACCTTTTTGGCATCACAGACTCCGTGAAGTAGCAGGAGATTTTAAATGAAAATCTGTCTACCTAAGCCAGAAAGTTAAAACTGGGTCATGGTCGAATCTTCCAGCAGGACAACGATCTAATATTTAAACTCAAATTCACACAAAATGATTCAGTGGACACAGATATCTGTCTTATATTTAGCTACCTAATTTGAAGTTCAGGTTTAGGTAACCAATTTACTAGAATGTTACTGTGTTAAAAGGATTTTTTTCTTTATTTATTTTGCAGTGTATGATTTCTGCCTCTGCCTCTTTTTTGAACCAGACTTTCCCTGCACTAACCACTTGACTTGTTACATGACTGCGTGGACTTGTCTAAATCAGTATGTGCCTCCACAAAAGAGAAAACCACAAAGAGACCCCTACAGTCTGAGCCCACCCCACCTGGGAATGGGGCCAATTATTTTTCCTCTGTACTCTCACCCATGGATGGCACCTGCTGCACCTTTGCTATGCAGGTGGGCATGACTTATCTTTTGTAGGCTGTGGCTTTACTTTTGAACCTCTCATTGAACTCAGAGTACATTCAGCATGAAAACCTTCTCAGCAGTATCTCAGACTACTTTGTTAATCCGATTAACCACCTTGAGGCACATATGAACCACCCGGAGGCCTATTTTCAGATACCATCAAACTGTTGCACCAAGCAAAAACTAAATGTATCCTCAATCTAAGCTCATTTGAAAAGTCATCTTCTTTGTTTCCAGGGAATGAGCATAGATCTGGCATTGACGTTAATTTGATAAGCCAGTCGTGTCTCCCAGTAAATAACGTTTTAATTAAATATAAGATTTGAATACATTTGAATAAATGCAAGGTCATGATGAAAATGAGACAAATTTAGAATTACAGATATGTTATATGACTGCCCATACGTACTGCTCAGTGTTTGAGGTACAGTCATCAAAATGAAGGTGCCTGGAAGGGTTCCTTGGAGTGATGTCTTTGCTAAACCACCTGTAGTTCCATAATAAACAATAGAAAAAATGGGTCTTTAAAGAAGTACTTGAGTATTTTCCAACTTAATCTCAGCATCAGTACACACTGCCAGTTGATTTCTATTACAACTATATTTTGGGCAAACAGGATTTATGAATCACAAGGGTGTTTTTAGCCATAAGCAACCTCTGTGGTTGTCTAGGGAGGCACAGGCAGGGGGTCACCAACTGGGTGCCTACAGCTATAGGGTGCCTGTCATGGTCATGGCTCGTGAGCCACATCCTCTGTCACCTCATTCGCCATGGCCCTGGGCCTGGCATGTCCCTCTCCACCTGTTTTCACTCTCATTTGGTTTCTCCTGTTCACCTGATTACCTGCTCCTGTCTTGAGTTTCTCTCTCTCTCCCGATTGGGGCAGCTGGAGGCCTGGTGGTGAAGGATTTACCCAGCGATCGGAAGGTCATGTGTTCAGATCCCAGGGCTGTCTTGATTAAGGTACTGTCCCCACACACTGCTCCCCGGGTGCTGTGTCACTGGCTGCCCACTGCTTCACTTGGTGAATGTGATAAATGCAGAGAAAATTTTCACACTGTTCACACTGTGTGCTGTTCTGTGCTATGGTGTGTTCATGCGAAATGGCCATTGAATGTCTGCTCCTGCATTGAATTTTTCCCTGTGGTCTGAATCTATTTTGCATTTCCCTCTCTCCCAGTAAACACCAAGCTTGTACCTGAGTCTGGCGCCGGCTCACCATCGTGCTTCCAGTGTGGTGTGTCCTGTTATTCTGTCTGTTTGCCCTTCTCACATAAATCTGAAATCTGTACTCCAGGCAGCACCTGTTCTGCACTGAAGATGGTGACCAGGTAGAACTGAGCGTCTGGGTCTGGCATCTCCTTGGCGTCTGCTGAAACGTTATGCTTGGCAGCTCCTCTCTTACTCTGACCTGGCAGACCTTTCACGGCTGGACCTAGTGCTCAATAGGCTTTCCCTCATTATATCATGGTGGGTGGAAAAAACAACTGGGTGGGAAAAACCCGCAGGGGGGTCCAGAGAGTGGCTGAGAGGTGGCACGGTGAGAGAAAGAGCAGCAAGTGTGTAGGAGAATAAACACCGGTTTTACACTGTTTTCATTTTTTTACATTTGATTTTCTAATATGCTCTGAGCTCTAAGGGTTAAAGGTATTCGCTTTAAAACACACTACACCACCATGAGAGAACCTTCCAAAATCTGACAAAACATGATTTTTCAAATCATGTTAAACAAAACTCACCCAGAGCTCCAGAATGGCCAGAAATGACACTGAAATGAAATATGATTCTTATGATAGTTTTTAATGCTTTTTTAACCTATTTTTAAGAATATAGGGTAATAGATTGTGATCCAACTGGGGTCCAGCTTTCTCCTGACCCTGCTTGTACATTATCAAATGAAAAATCAAATTCCCAAATGTCAGAGGAGCTCTCCTAACTCTGGCTAGCTGACCTGACAATGCTTGAAATGGAAAATGAGTTCAGTGCTGGCTCCCAGCTCACCAACTTTAAATCAGGTGGTCTCTTGTTGATATCACTTATGTTATTGTCTTCAGTGAGGGTCAGTCAAGCAAAACCTGCTTCACCAGAGATGTGCAGGGAGTCTATAGCAGCAGTTAAAAGCCTCCTTGGCATCACAGTCACAGCACTGCTTTTTATTGATTCTGGTAGTATTTATTAATTATTTTTATCATGTGCAAAAATGCATTCATTCATTATTCACATTTTAATGTGTTTAATCAGATGTGTGCTTTTAAGTGAAAGAAGAAGAGAAAAATAAAGGGTTTTATTTTCTGTTAGTTTACATAAAAATACACACATCGCAGTGAACATTAGGGTTGCCTTGGTGTAGCCTTCCCTGAAAATCAGTGATACATCTGTCAGGGTGGCTAAATCTTTCTTTTGTGAAGCCGCTTTGTGACAATGACCATTGTTAAAAGCGCTATATAAATAAAATTATATTGAATTGAATTGAATTTTGTCCACCATGAAGTTCTCTGCACCAAATGAAAACCGGATCTTTTCACTTATTCAAACCTTGTGTATGAAGATCAATTTCTGCACTAAGGACAACGACTGCCCTGGAAACTTTATCTGAAAAAGAGAAATTAATCAAAATCAGAACCACAAGGCTGGCCTGCATTTTTTCCAGTACAGCATTTGGAAGCAGGCCATACAGATTTGGGCTGTGACAATAATTCAACAAAACTCAATTATTCATTTATGAAATAATAGAATGAATGAATAATAAAATAAATAGATATATAGATAGATAGATAGATAGATAGACAAATAGACAGATAGATGGACAGACACACACACAAATATACGACAGATAGCTAAATAAATAAATAAATATATTAATAAATAAATGAGGGCGGCACGGTGGTGCAGGGGTTAGCTCCTGTTGCCTCACAGCAAGAAGTTCCTTGGTTCGACTCCCGGGTTGGGTGCGGGGTCTTTCTGTGTGGAGTTTGCATGTTTTCCCCGTGACCGCGTGGGTTTTCTCCCGCCACCAAAAAACATGCGTGCATTGGGGATAGGTTGATTGAGCACACTATACTGTCCCTAGGTGTAAATGGTTGTCTGTTTCTATATGTGGCCCTGTGACGTGCTGGCGGCTGTCCATAGTGTACCCCGCCTTTGCCCGTAGCCGCTGGGATATTTATGTCAAATACAGACAATGACTGTGGTTTCTATTTCAAATGGCATCATTAGTTATAAAATAAAAATAACCCATGCATTTAACCCATTCACTAAGTGAAGCAGGGGGCTGCCACCAACGAGGGGCGCCCGGGGAGCAGTGTGGGGGGAGGGTACCTTGGTCAAGGGTACCTCAGTGATGACACTAGCAGTATTTGGATTCAAATCTACAACGTTCTAATTGCAAGAGCAGCACCCTAACCACTAGGCCACCCAGCTGCATTCCATACCAGCTCACATCGACCTCCCAGTTCATGTCATGAATCAGTGACAAATTCAAACAAATTCTATGAAACTGGTAAAATCTTGTAGCTCTAATCCAAGCACTTTTCAATTGTCTTGAAGTTTGGCCCTTGGAGCTGAATTGCATCATTTTTAAGATTCTTTGTGAGCCTCTCCAACTGCTTATTTTTCACCGGATTCGGTTGAAATTCGCACTGAACCAAAAAACTGTGAGGATAATTTGCAGCATGTATTCATGTGAATAGTTCCCGCTGAATGGTAAACTCTAACAAAAAGTCTTCAAAAATCAAAAATAAATATCTAGGTTTCACTGTCTTGCAACCAAATTCTGATTCTGTGTAGTATCAAAGTAGTTTTATCACATCAAGTTATTTGATTTTACATTAAATATATTGCAATTGATCTTACTAAATACACCATCAGAGCTTCAGAAAATGTGTCTCAAGTTATATTACTCTTACAACATTAGGAGTGATTTATGCTCTCTAATACTACTGTTTATTTGAAAATAGAAAATGTTTCCAATGGCTATAATGTTATATTATAACATTATAGACAGGGAGTTTTAGGTCAACTCGTATGGAAGGATTGTCATGTAAAAGAAAATTTCCATGTTGGCATATATCGCGTTGCTAAATAGATAAAGCTCTTTTCAAGTGACAGTTTACTGATTATGTGGGCTGGGCTTTGTATGCATTTGTGATTAAGATCATGTGCTACTTTCACACAAACTTTAATTTCACATCACACAGAGGAATAATAAAGAGAGAACTCTAATGAAAAAGAAAAGGTAGTAATCCATCCCTTTTTAAGAGAATCACCCGGAGATCAAAAGGCCTTCAGTCACAAGATGTTTATTATGATGTCACTACTATTATAAACACAGCTTTTATTAACACGTTATTATCAGACCTTCTCAACTATGGAGTTCTTGAGAATATTCCATACATTTCGTGAATGTATATGCACAAATGCATACAAGGTACAGCCCACATAATCAGTATACTGTCACTTGAAAAGAGCTTTATCTATTTAGCAACAAGATACTCTGCAATTTATTGTAAAATCAGCAACTCTATGAGTATGACAACGATTCCATGCCAGTGTTTGTTAAATTCCTACACAAGGACCTTATTCTGCTTTATGAAGGACTGATTAGGTGATTACCTGAATCAAAGCTTATTTATTGAGGAAAAGTATAAAAAAAAACACTGCTGTAATCAATTCTCATCTTGCAGTGTGACAGCAGGATGGTAAAACCCTGCTAGAAGTACGTCAAAGGTAATTATTGCCATTATGTTTGAGTGAACAAGAGATTTCTTTGAATCACTTCTCTTATTTTGATGTTTTGTCATTTCCTTTAAAATTATGCTTTAAAGAACAATATTTTTAATTGGAAATTAGGTGAAATATTGTCAGCAGTGGTTTCATAATTTTTTCCGGAGCTGTATGTGCCAACGTGGACATTTTGCAAAAAAACATAATATTATAGCAATTGGAAACATTTACCATTTTTAAGTTAACATTAGTATTAGAGAGCATAAATCACTCCTAACGATGTAAGAGTAATAAAACTTGAGACACAGTTTAAAGCTCTGAAGGTATATTGAGCAAGATATGTACATGTGGTTATGGCATTTTCAGATGCTATTTCATACAGAATAGCTAATGGTATTTAATTCATGGTATGTACTGTCTTCAGAGCTTATAGCTGTCATTATAAAGATCCTTTACTCAGAGCCTGTCTCTTCATTTCCCTAATAGTCCCGCAAAGGTCTGTATTGCTGTAAGTACACCACATGCTCGTGTTCTGAGAATCCATTTACATAAACACACATCTGAAGCTCTCCATACCAGACAAGCCTGTATGATTGGAAATTTCAAGGAAATGAAGGTACTTCATGAGCTGTTTGTCATTCGGAAAGTAATTACCAATGTCAGCTGATGTCACCTCGCCGTCTGTCTATCTACGCCATAAGTGCAAAATTGAAAATCAGATCCATGAATTCCCCAAGCCCTTTCTGTCATCATAAAACGACTCCTAGTGGCTTATTATGAGCTCCATTGTGTACAGATTAATCTGCTTTATCTGACAAAAATAGCACATGCTTTATGATATGCCAATATTGCCTGGAAGCTGATGTTTATGCTACATAGTAGATTAATGGCTGAAATGATAAGAAGGTTCTACACTGCAATTCTGGTTTGTCTGTCACATAATGTGATGGAGCAGCCACACCCTCACAATAGCATCATCATCTTAATCACTGTCATAAAGAAAACTGTGCAATGCTAGTCTTTGTAATTGTGTATCATATACAGATCCTGCTGGAAGACATATAATAAAGCCTGAATGGGTGTCTGATCCTGACTATCTAGACACTTGCCGTTCTAATTTTACTGCATCTCCAGCCAATCATGTCGTTAAAACAATAACATGCATGGACGCAGTAAAATTCATTTATTTATTTGCAATTTGCAATGTGGCATACTGTGTGCAAGGGAACTTTGGAAAAGCTATTTAAAAATCAAAAGCGCTGTAAATAACAGTTAGTGGCTCATATTATTACTAGAAATGTTATGTGTAATAGTACTCAAAACTCATTAAAACTAATTCATGAATCACCTGAACCCATAATGCCAACACATGTTTATGCTGGGGATTGTTTATACCATGGGGATTATTCTACTGAAAATAGAACGCTTGGTTTAATATTCAGTACTTTTATTGAAATACCTGAAAATAACCGAAAAAAGGGCTAATAATAATAATAATAATAATAATAATAATAATAATAATAATAATAATAATAATAATAATAATAATAACAATAATAATAATAATAATAGTAATAATGTTTTTTAACCTATTGTTTTCTCAGTATTTTCAGTACATTTTTAGCCTCAGATTACATAAAGTGACAAATAAATGAATGACATAAATCATGGTTATGTTTCTGACAACTTTAATTTGAATATACTGTATATTTTTTAAATGTGGGTGTTACGTCGGGTGCATCTCGGCCATGTCATCAGAATATTAGGTGGCACTCGCCCTGGGCACATGAGTGCAGGTATGTTTGGTCGTTAGGTAACCTAGGTTATAGAAAGAGCTTCATAGCTCATCAGTGGAGGTTGCTAGGCACCTAACGACAAGTCCACCTGTCTTATGTGTAGTGTTATGTCTTGGCGTCGTGTGATTGGTTGTAGATGTGAGTGTGTGTGTGTGTGTGTGTGTGTGTGTGTATAAAGTCCCAGCTGATCACGATAATCTTTGCGTGTTCACACAAAATGTGCTGTACAAGTACTGGTCTTGGAATTTAGTACAAACAGAAAGGTGCTGGAAACCTCTGCGTTCCTGTGCCAAGGAGGGGACTTTCACATAGTGCAAGAGGAGGTTCTACTAAAGTGATCCTCAATGGCAGTAAGGTCAAATGAGCCATGTCCTCTAAAACTCTCTGTGCTTGCTTCTATTCTCTCTTGTTTAACGGGCGGGACTTTGAGGGACGCTGCCATGCAGCACGTGGACTCCACAGAACGTGGAGCTCCAAAGGGGAGACTCTGAAGGCAGAGGTCTCCTTACACGAAACAGGGCTGTCATCTATGAGTGTGAGTTCCCCAAAGAGAAGGTCCTCCGGGATTCGTGATTCTGAACTGAGTTTGAGTTATTGTGTGTATGTCTGTACGCACCAGCCCGGCGTACCAAGATATTTTGAGAAACATTATTAGGACCTTTCTGTTAAATTCCTGCAAACACAGCATGACAATGGGGAAATGGGAATATTCTTCCCAAATAAGTTTATTGAAACAGACTGTAGTATGCTGTTAATGCATACATTATGCTACATCATTGAGCATGTTATGTTACACCTAACATTAATTTTTGAATGCCAAACCGAACTTCTCCCACAAAAAAAGACTAAGTCCAAAGAATAATGCCTTTAAATCACTTCTGTGTCTGTATCTCTTGAATGGAACATGCCTTATCCAGGGGTGCAGTGGTAAATCCATAGAAGGGAAGGTATATAAAAGCCAGCAGGTCTGTGACGTTTAATCTGTTTCTTTGTTGTACCATGAAGGGATCTGAACCTGTGAATTCACCAACCTCGTTTGAAACTAGAGGTGATTAGAAAGTTGCCCTATTGGATTTTTAATGAGATAAAACTACTGTTATCGGAATGCAAATTAGGCAACACACTAAATCTGGCTACAAGAATTCTTTAAGCATTGAAAGCATTTGGATGGTGGAACAGTGTAAAGAGGTCAGGAGGTGATCATTTATGTTCAAAAGACTACACATTTCTTAGATTTTTGAAGGTAGGAACTCTCCTGAAGTGCTAATTTCTGGAGCAATTTATACAGTTCTCCTGTTTCCTGGGTGCTTTTTTGCACTGCAGATCCAGTTAGCAGCTCATGTTATTACTCCAACTGATTTGTTACTTCGTTATGCCTGTGCCTCGCCCCCGTCATCCCATTCACCATGGGACTGAGCCTAGCACGTCCCTCTCCACCGGTTTCACTCTGGTTTCGGTCTCTTCTCCTCAATTGATAAGAGCCTAGTGGTTAGGGCTTTGCTAGTGTCATCACTGAGGTACCCTTGAGCTAAATACCTGCCCTACACACAGCTCCCCGGGCACCTCTTGCAGGGCACCCTTCCTGTTTCACTTGGTTGAATGGTCTAAATGCAGAGAAAGAATTTCACATTGTTCACACTGTGTGATGGTGGCCTAATGGGTAGGATACTTGCCTCTGGTCCAAGAGGTCATGGGCATACCACCACTAGGTTCCTGAGCAAGACCCTTAACCTCTGTCACATCCCCAGTCAGCGGCCGCTAGTGTTTAAGTTTAGCTGGACTTTTAGGGTGACTGGGGGCGTGGTCTCATCCCAGGTGGGTTAGAACAATAAGGGTTCTCAGCTGGTCAGGGATCAAAGAATAATTACATTCAGGTGTTTTCAGCTGATGCATTAGTATAAAGATGCTTTGGTTGCAGTTATGCTTTGTCTGTTCTCCCTCACACTATCCTGAGTTTGTGTTTCATTTGGGTTAATCTTTGCTTTGAATTCTTTCCATCGTGCCGTCTTTGTTTTGTATTAAAAATAAAGAATGGAAAGAATGAAAGTCTGCGTGTGCACCTCTTGCCTGAATGGGCACAACAGCCAGATTGTGACAACCTCAAGTTGCTCCAGGGAGACTGTCCCCTATAGTTAGAGAATGGAAGTTGGTTTGGATAAAAGAGTCTGCTAAATGTCATAAATGTAAATGGTGTGGCCTGTTCACATTTGACTATAAGGGGCCACTTTTCTTTATTGTTTGCACTTGTTCTGTATTCCTCTTTCTCCCTATAAATATCCAGCCTGAGTTAAAGTCTAGCATCTGTTTTAGTATTGTGCCTTGTAGCTGGCATTGCATGTTTGTTCATTAGCTTGTCTGTTTTTTCTCCAAACGGAATACATACAATTGTACACCTGGCAATTCATCTTCAATAAAGGAAAACAGTGAACAGATAGACCTAAACGACTAGACAGCTAGGTTCTGAAGTCTAGCCTTATTTAAAGTGGAACATCAGTTCTCCATTATTCCTACTGGATAGCATGACATGTTTGTTCATTAGTTTGTCTGTTTGTTCTCATAACAGAATAGAGAAAATTGTACGCCTGGCAGTTTATCTTGGATGCTGAAGATATTGACCAGGCAGAACCATGCAGCTAGACCTGGCATCTCCTAGGCCTTACACAACCATACCCATGGCAATTCCTGACATTTCTCAGATAGACTATATCATTCCTTCCATTAATTTCATGCATGAACTGCTTAGATTCTGATGATGTAGCCTTCGGTAAAGTCTGTAAAGCAATATTTTAGACATTTGTGGAATGTGGAATGTCATGGGAATTATACAATTGTTGTGAGATATGGAAGTTGCAGAAAGTTGACATTTTTAGTACTTGAACTGTAAACAAATGTATGATTAGTATTTCTTGGTAATCCTTCTAGATTAATTAATAATTAACTCTATCTTTCTGAACTTTGGTGATACATTTATACATTTACATTCAGAGATGGGAGGGTAGATTTGATTCAAAAATTTCCCTAGTAGAGTTCTGATATGCTAATCAAACTAAAATATATCAGTATGTGGAACTGGAGCTGGGTTTTATTGCACTTTCTATTACTATATAAAAGAAGCTGCATGTTGCCTTTATTGTTGGATTCACTGCATTATATTTTGCAGCACAATATACTGCACAATACACAACTATATCCATGGCAGTTTCTCTTTAGTACTGTATAGGTAGTCGAAGACCTTCCGTCAGCATACCATGGTGGGCTTCGTAGAGGTGTTTTGAATAGTTTTTCTGTTTCCCAGGAAGCTACAGCACTGCTGTGCCGGGCGGTTTGTTAATCAGCTGTTTCTGTAGAATTGGAGTACTCCTGTTCACCTGTTTAACTGAAGCTGCTTTACACCGTGTGCTGGTTTATTTTGACTGTTTGCATTCTTCTGCTTAACCCTTAGAACTGTGTATGAGTAAAATCTGATTTCAATAAATATAAATGTTCAGTCTAAACAGTCTAAAACCGGTGTTTGTTCTCCTACATGCTCGCCGTTTGCTGCCCTTTCTCTCGACGCGCCGCCGCTCAGCCGCTCTCCGGACCCCCTCCGTCTGCGGGTTTTCCCTACCTACTTGTGGGAAAGTTCTCCCAGCTTCTGTTTGATTCTAAGACCTCATGTTTATCCTGTCTGACTTGAGTGCTTTCTTGGTTTTCTGCTCCCTGCTTTTGCTGCTACAAATAAAGATTCATGAGTACCTAATATGAGGGTGTCACTTTTCTGAACACACCAAGCTATGAAGATAGTTACAACCTCATAATTCTTTCTAAATAAAAAGCCACTCATTTTTAGTCCCAATATTGACTAAGCAATCAAAATTCATAAAAGATAATCCATGACCCACCTGGTCTTAGAAGGTCAGCTGATGTTTGTTGAAATCTCAGGGGCTGTGGGGATTAGTCCACTATAAAATAGTACACATGCGATCAAAACACAACTCATTAGAATGAGTAAACCACATCCAGCATGATGCGATATTATGATGTTGCTGTTATTCAAAACAACCAGATCAGCTTGGGTGCCATTCAGTAATCAAGTCATTGCTTTTTATATCCCCGACACATTTGGCTGGAAAGGTTGAATTAAATATTTGACAAGATTGCCTCTGACAATGCACCATTTATCCAGGCTATGCTTGCTCATGTGTTGTGTGAAAGGCAGTATTAAACCCAAAGGTCAGTGGTGATCTGTTGTATTTAGCCAAGCTGATACCAGCAGATTCCGTAAACACTGAAGGCCACTGAGCTTATTGGGCACATCCATATTTAATATAGTTTGTGAGTTGAGCCATATGGTGACATGGGCTGGGATTATTACCCCCCAGTGAGACTCAAATCTGTGTCAATGATACTATGTCTAAATCAGCTTACACTGCTAGTTTGTAATACAGTGATATCTAGCAAGTATAGGGAAATTGATGTCAGAAAAAATATCGAACGAACAGTTTAATACATTATTAAATATATTATTAATGGCACAATGGGCTGACATCCAATCTTCCAATCATGTAAAAATGACAGAAGGTCACATACAAACCTTGGACTTCCAAGTGCTTTAGGCCAAAGAAATTCAGTGCTTTGATTTTAACATGATTATTCCAATATTGTAAATAGTACTACCCTCATTCAAGGCTTTGGACATATTGGAGAGGGTCTACAAGTTAATGGTATGTGAGTGCAAAATCCAAACACAGGCATAACTAAGCCCCACATGAATTGACATAATTATGCATTATTAACATCCGCATGCAATAATAATTAGTTGCTGGTTCCAAAGCCATGCAGAGGAACGCTTTGATGGCTTGTTTTTATGCTGAGTAGATCCAGTAGGGGGCAGGTGCCCAACAGTTAGACATGCCCTTGCCACTTTACTGGAAGGGGTAGGGGAAGTCCCAGGCTTCATTCCAATTCTGCACCAGTGGGTTTGCTCTGTTGTTACTCTTTTTTTCATGAATTCCAATTTGGAATGAAGACCGTGGCAATCTACAGTGGCAATCTTTTATTGTGAAGAACAATCTTGCAAAGTGATCTTGGATGATGTACCAAATCTATCGATTCTAGATTCTGAAATCCGAGGAGCAGTGTGTTACTTTACGCTTAAGAGGTACTTACACCGGTGTTTTGGAGCGTACTAAGATAAAGTGATTTTTCAAATGTGACTTAAAATCAGTTGCAAAGGTTACAAATTACATCCAATTTCCAGCCCGTGGTGGTGGGAACCAAATTCTTACAAAGAAGAGAGATTCTTTATTTGTCACAATAAGGTGCTTTAGCAACTACCTTATTGATGTGGAGCAATCAAGCTTTTTCTTTAGCTTGACCCATTTTGACGGGCGTCAAACACTTCCCCCGTACTCAGGTGCTCACTTACAGCTGAACCATAGACTGGCAGAAATCACAGTGAACCCTGGCTCATTTTGCTGCTTGTGGGAGAGTGTTTTTATAATGGTCCATACTAGCTGAAGGAATTCAATATCAGAGCATGCCTTTCAAAGTGCAAAGCAGCACTGCACTCTTTTTATGACCTGCCTGCTTTAACATTTGATTCTTTACAAATGCTCACATTTTAATAGTAACACATAAGTAATAAAAGCATTTGATTTTGGTACAAGGACTATGTATTTTGATTAATGATAAAACCAACAGATCATAAAAAATATGGTTTGGGTTTTATGCTTGGATAGTGACACATAAACACTAAAAATCTGCAAAAGTCTGGCAGTATTAGTCAGATTAATTTTCTACACAAATGATATAAGAAAACAAAAACATGTACAATAGTTATGAATGCTTTTGTATAACTACAAACCGAGCACTAAACTTAGCAGGAAAAATTATATATCCAAATGCGTTTTCTGCAATATATATCTACATTTTTACTTAAAAATTCACAAAAAATAACAAATTATGCATATTAATTTAAACAAGGGTGTTCTGGTCTGTCCTATCACAGTACATGTAAGGGATGTATCCTTACATGTTATATATCATTTTGGGCAGCAATGGAAGCAATTGTGAAAGTAACAGAATGCTTGTATCCCTGAAAAAAATCAGGCATATAAAGTAGTTATTGCAATTTGTAATTAAACTAAACTTAGAAGACAGTCAGACATCTGTCATTTAATTTTACTTGTGTCACAAACAAAGTATACTTCTCTTGCTCTTTATGATTAGTCTGATGAATCAATCAATATCAATAAATTAAAAAAGATAATTCTGTAAATCCAACAATAAAGACAACATGCAGCTTCTTTTATATAGTGATAGAAAGTGCAATAGCTTTAGTCACACATGCTGATCCATTTTGGTTTGATAGGGATATCAGAGCTTCTCTACTGGGGAAATTCTAAAATCGCCAAACTTCTGAAAGTTTTAATTATTAATAAATCTAGAAGGATTACCAAGAAATACTAATACTAAACATACATTTGTATGTTTCTACAACTTTCTGCAACTTCCATCTCTCACAACAATTGCATAATTTCCCATGACTTCCAAATGTCTCAAATATTGCTTTTACCAAAGGCTACATCATCAAAATCTAAGCAGTTCATGCATGAAATTAATGGAGAGAATGATATACTGTATCTGAGAAATGTCAGGAACTGCTCGCTTTGTAAGACAAACACTTCTGGTGCTAAATTATGCTCACCCCGGCACATTCTCCACACTCTACTTAAACCTTCCATGGTGTAAAAATTGATGTCATTTTACAGTGCACAGTGTGCAAACCATACTGTTGTCTTTTGTCAGCCTTAATAAAAGTTGCAATCATGGGCTGAATCTCAACTGACTGAAAAAAGTCGTCAAGCAAAGAGCCATTTGACATTCGGACACTCCCTACTGGACACATAATCCACATTTTGGGGGCGAAAGCTAAACATTTCATAGCTCACATGGTACAATATCTATGGAGTAGGGAGACATTTGAGAGTCAGTCAAACTCTTCATTTCAGACAATTTCAAGAGTGCACTTCTTTATGGTGTGAAATATGGAACACTAAACACAGAAACTGAAGGAGGAATGTTATTTTGTGTATTTGATTTTGAGACACCCTCGACTCAGAATGATTCATAGCTCCTTGGGTCTTTGTCATCAATCCTGATCCATCATATCAGGAGCACAGATATTCTCCAGTTTCTACTTGTTTGGGTTTATGTCGCAACAAAAAAGTTTTTATTCATGACCACATTACAGCCTCTCTTTATCACTTTCAATTAATCAGCAGATACTTTTAAGTATTAGTACTCCTGTTTTACAGGGTTTGTGCTAGGCATCTTACTTCCAGTGAAGAGGATCCTTAATGCTTTGGTATACCAAGACATAGTGGACAATGCCATTCTTCTAACTTTGTGGACACAGTTTGGGAAAGGACCTTTTCTATTCCAGCAGGACTGTGTCCCAGTGCACAAAGCAGCTCCATAAAGACATGGCTGGAGGAGTTCAGTGTGGAAGAACTTGACTGGCCACACAGAGCCCTGACCTCAACCCCATCCAACACCTTTGGGATGAACTGAAACGAAGACTGCGAGACCTCATTAATGCTCTACATATTGAATGAGCACAAATTCCCACAGAAACTGCAAAAACTTTTGGAGAGCCTTCCAAGAAGAGTGGAAGCTGTTATATCTGCAAAGTGAGAACCAGCTCCATGTTGTTGTAATGATCAGGCATCCCAGTACTTTTGTCCATATGGTGTACGTAAATGATTGTCCTGATTGGCTGCTCTTATATTGCTCCTTAATATAAAATGGGCTGGGCTGAAACACTCATCATAACCTCAGTGTGATTGGGTGTGCTGCACGGTATGTCAAATAGGTGGTTTTTGTGATTACACAAAACATTGACTGTTTCAGGCTGTTTTTCACAGTTTAGTTTAAATTGTACATTTGAATCTGTATCTGTTTACATATTAACAGTATGTATATAGTAAACTCTTCTAGATTTCTTGATATGGGCCCTTTATTGCTTCAGCTTATTGCTATACACATCACACTTTAAATGTTTGTGCGCTCTTCTTGTCTGGCATGAAACAGCAGTCTGCAGATGGTGTGTTTCCTTCACTATCAAATCAGAATGAAAGGAAAAAAAAGTATGTCAGAATCCATATAAAAAGACATTCCACCATTTACAAAGATATTTTTAATCCTCAACCCAGAAAGAGGTGGTTCATTGTCTCCTCAGGGTGTGAAAATGCTAAAATGGGCCTGCCTCATTTCTCACACCATATCTAATGCTTGTGCCCCCCCAGCCAAAAAAAAAAAAAGAAAGACTGCCCAGTTGCCCAGTTGGGAATATTTTTGCGTGCCACCAGGCAGACCACTGTCATCTTCCTGCAGGTTTTAGGTGCAGGTAATAAGAAAAGATTAGCTGCCTTCCATGAGATTAAAAGGCCCACTAATGGCAAAGCTCTGGCCATTATTTGCTACTATGCAAAGCAGTGGAATCAATTAGTTACAGAGACATTGTCACAGCAGTAAATTGCTGTGGGAAACAATTATGTGCTTCTTTTTAGGGTTGATTGCAATTTTTTTGTAGGATCAGGGAGTCTCTGTGTAGCAGTATTTGCTCTTCCAGCATACACATGTTGTTTTGGTGCAGGCGGGTTAGGGTTAGTAAAATGTAAGTAAAATGCATCTGGTTGCATTACAAAAACACAGAGAATGAATGCAGTTTGATAATATGGTGCTACGCACTCTGGCTCAGACATACATAATTTATATAGCTGAATAGTTGACAGAAAGTTTGTAAAATGGGTTAAATATAGAACTTGACAGATCTGAGCGAGAGAGAGAGAGAGTGTGGAGCATGTTGTAGTTCCATATGCCGCTCCACACAACTCTTGATGATTGATTTAGAAAAACTTGGGTAAAGTATATCCATCTGGCTCTACGATGAATTCTGCGCTGAGTTGTTGCAACAAATACATGTTCAGCGTATATATATATATATACATGGAAAAAAATAAGAAACCATTTTTCCTTTTTTTTCTGTTCACAGGTTGCTATACTTTTATGAACTAATGCAGTGTGAGCTGTGTAAAAAATAAAAAATGCCTCCATATGTGTTGTGAGTGCAGTAGTGTGTGTGTGTGTGTGTGTGTGTGTGTGTTGTGAGTGCAGTAGTGTTTGTAGAGCAGTTTTTCTATGTGCTGTATTCCAGCAGCTTCACTCCTGTTTCAGTTTCTGATGGATGAAACACACATGCACACACTCTGCTCTTAACATCACTGTTTTAATTATTGCAATTGTAAAATAATGTAAGAGTGTTGTGTAGTTTAACATTTCCAAGGTATAATACATTATTTATATGTATTTTTTCCAAACATTTTTTTGTTTGGAATTTTGAAACATGTGTGGTCAGTAGTGTATAAAACAATAGTGACAAGCACATTTTACACAGACACACTCCCACACATTACAAAAGCAATAACCAGGAAAAAAAAATTACGCGGTCTCTTTTTTTTTCATGGCTGTATATGCACCTTTGGACAAATTCAGCATATTAAATCTTACAGCAGTGTTCGTGTTACAGTTAATTGTGTTGTGCTTTTGTCTTTTTTAACTTGCTCTATTGTATGTTATCTTTTATCCTTTTTGTTGCACTGAACATGCTAATGACAAAATACATTACCTCTACATAAATATAGTTCTTTCTTATCTTGTCTTATCTCTTTTTCTGGGGTGGTAGTGGCCTAGTGGGTAAAACACTTGCCTGTCAATCCGATGACCACAAAATTACACTTTCAAACCCCCACTTTCTACCATTGTGTCCTGTTGTAAGACACTTAACGCTCAGTTGCTCCAGGGGGGCTGTCCCTGTAACTAATGATTGTAGGTAAAGACATCTGACAAATGCCATAAATCTCATCTTGATTTTCTAAATTAAGAGAAATATAAACTTCTTCACAGAAAAAGCAACACAACTATGAAAAGGTGCAATAGCTGTTGCACGGACAATAGTCTTCAATTTTTATGTCAAGTTTTGCTATCCCTCAAAGTTAGAATTGCCAGATACAATGGCAGATCTGATGTAATATGATGCATTTAAAGGAGTACCAGATCTGTTGAGTGGTGAATGAAATCAGATCCTCACAACTTTCCAGAATCTGTTATCTATCATCATCTAACCTTTCCTGAAAAGTGTAGACTGATACTGGAGCAAAGGGAGAGCAACTCTCAAAAAAGCCCAGATTTGATCTATATATCTATATAGTATATCTCACAAAACATCACCTTCTTTTTTTCAAAGCAATAATACAATCTGTCAGTGTTGATTTCTTGTTTTCATGGCAGTAGATTAACCATCACATATTTGGTGAAATGAAGATTTGTGGTCATCCTGGGTGTACTCCTTTCAGCCTTGCTGCTGCGATTAATTAATAGAATGTGTCCATAAGGCTGAGGATTGTTCTGCACTAATATAGCAGCATTATTACCAAAAAGATGTCCTTGGAAGCAATGCAGCTTAATGAAACATCACACAGCTATGGAGAAGCTTGAGGTTTTCATTCCCCTCCTGTCTTCTTCTGTCCTTTCTTCGTCTTACACTTTCTTTCAGTCTATTTCACTCGGAAATGGATTTCTTCCACCATGAATCCAGTAAAACAGGCCAATCTGGCGTTCTGCTAGGGAACTGGCATGTGATGATTCGCTCTTCAGCTTGGATTGTGTTTACTTGGAGTTGTGGCCTTCTGCAATGCTTAGACGGAACAGGGTAGAAGAGCTTATCGGAAAAGATGTTTTTTAACAAATCACTGGGATTTTAAAGCAACATTGAAATATTTAAAGTAATAATAATAATAATAATAATTAATTGGGAAAGTAACATAAGGGATATCACCTTATTTGGATAATGTCTATTCTTATGAATGATATCAAGCATCTGATCGTTGTGATTACTGGTATTACATCTACTATTACAGATCACACTGTAAATCCAAAGCAGGTTTTTGTCAAGGGAAACTAGCTTCTAAATGCTTCAGAGAAAACTGTTACTTTTAAAGAAGTAATCTAGTGACTATATCCAGAGACTCAGAGTGGCCTGTTAGCAAAAATATGTTTCATGTCACTGGTACATGGAAGTGCATGCATGGTACATGGATATGCAAATAGTAAATCGCATGCAGCTGACCAAATCCCTATAGTTTTGTCCAGTTTAGCATACATATACTGGATGGTCTAAGCTTTTCACTGCTAATTCAGTTAATGTGATGCATTTAAGAGGTTACTTGCATAACATCTGGATATACATCCTACATAATAAGGTCAGCTGGGTTGTAAGTGATGAACGCTTACTGTAGTATGCTTGGTTTAGCCCCTTTCAATTGCCAATCAGACATTTTTAACAAGCAAAACTCTAGGGTTTAAGTTTGACACCCCTCGTTCTTAATTCTTCAATTTGTTCTTGCTATCAGGAGTACTGGGCCAAAAGGATAATTACAGAAGCTGTAGGAGTGCCACATATATAAGCTTGTGCAGCTGTGTAGTGTGGTTTTGCCAGCTGTGATGGCCAAGCTATCATCACATTATCAGTAAGAACCACATCAACCTAAGGTTAACCAGCACAAGACCAGCTGGACCCTTCCACAGTCATCCATCCATTATCTGAGCTGCTTATCCTATCCCAGTGATCATAGGGCGAAAGGCAATGAAACACTATGGATAGGCCCCCACTCCATCACGACACACAAACAAGCACAAATGCTTCTATGGGCAATCTAGTATCTCCAGTTTGCCTGACATGAATGCCTATGGACAATGAGAGGAGACCGGAAGCCCTTGCTGATACAAGGGCATTCAAACTCCACACAGTCAAAATTGCAAAATGAGATGCAAATATACATTGACATTAGTCACAGAGCTGAAAGGATGGAAAAAAAAGATGAAAAGTCTCTAATATTCCATTTTCATTTAATGATCGAACAATTAAATGACGTAAAAACATCACTTACAGAAGCCTTTAAAGCTAAGTAGAGCCTGATGAGAAAACTGCTGGTCACCGCATGCACGCCATGTAATTGAGGATGAAAACTGACCCAAATGACTTTTTCCGAGAAAAAATGCAATTATGTTTTCAGAGTTTTGGAAGTAAATGCATTTTATTTAGTGCACACTGAGCAGTGGAATGCAGGATTTAACATACCCTTACACCAGTGAGTACACACACACTAGAGCAGCGGGCACACACAGCTAGGAGCGGTGGGCAGTCGCTGCTGCCAGTGCCTGGGGACCAACTCCAGGTCTTTTTGCCAGTGCCATGGTCAAAGTCACTAATCCTAGCACGCATTTCTTTGTGGTAGGAGAAAATTGGAGGCCCTGGAGGGAGCCCGCACATAAATGCGGAGAACATGCAAACTCCACACCGAAAGGACCCTGGCCAGGAATGTTGTGAAGTGACAGAGTAAAGTGATAATTGCTTTATGGGAGACAGGTCAATTGGCTGCTGTCACTCCAGTAAAAGGGAAGCCATCAAAGTAGACTTCAGACACTTTCTTAGAATGTCATTACCATGTGGTGCAGCTTAGATAATGAGGTAATCATATGCAGTGACCCTTTTACTGACATTGATGAGCTTTGAATGAGATTCATCTGGAAAAGATTTGGTCAAAGTAATGGCACATTCTGTTCAAGGAAAAGAATTGCGTTATAGGTCAGGTAAGGCACATGAGGCACACAAAGCCAACTGCTTCACTGTTGTTGGGAGCAAAGCTACAGTGCATAGTGACTTCCAAGAGGATGTGTTCAAATGTTCTCTTGATAACTGAATACACAAGTACCCACTCTACTGTTGAGCCGATAATGGGACAGTTAGCAAATGACTTTTCCAGTACCTGGCATGTCTTACCACCATTAAGGTAAGGCTTGTTATCTACAGTTACTGACAGCTGGCACAGAGAGCAAGAAACAGCCCGAATATGAGGAGCAACACTTTATGGCCTGAAAAATGTGGTCACAAATTTTGAGTTCAGGTCTTTCACCCATAGCTAACAGGTAAAAATCAAGCGTAACATCGAATGCACATCCACACAGCCTTCATAGAATGGGTTGCGCTGAAGAACACAGTGACTTTAAACATGGCAATGCCATAGGATGCCATCTTTCCCCCGACTTGGTCTGTGAAATTTTTGCCCTGCTAGATCTGTCCCAGTCTACTGTAAGTGCTATTAGCTGCATGCTGTTGTGAAATGGAAATGTCTAGGAGCAGCTTAGCCATAAAGCAAACTCACAGTGGGGGCACTGAATTGCATAGCATGTAAAAACAGGCTATCTCCTATCACATCACTCGCTGTAGTGTTCCAAACTGCTTCTGAAAGCAACATCAGCTAGTGCGTCAAGAGCTTCATGAAATAGATTTCCATGGCTGAGCAGCTGCACACAAGCCTAAGATCACTATGCCCAATTTCAAGCCTGGGCTGGAGTGGTGTAAAGCATGCTACCAATAGACTCTGGAGCGGTGGAAACATGTTTTCTGGAGTGATGAATCATGCTTCACTTTCTGGCAGTTTGATAGATGAGTCTGGGTTTGGCGGATGCTAAGAGAATGCTACCAACCAGAATGTGTTGTGCCAACAGTAACGTTTGGTGAAAAAGGGATATTGTTTTTCTGGGTTTGGACTTGGCTTCTTAGTTGCAGTGAAGATCATTTTAAGGCTACAGCATAAACAGGTATATTAAACAATTATATTCTTCCAGTTTTGTGGCAACAGTTTCGGGAAGGTCCTTTGATTGGGCCCCTATGCACAAAGTGAGGTCCATCAAGAGATGCTCTGATGTGTTTAGGGTGGAGGAACTCCCACGGCCTGCACAAAGCTATGAGCTCAATCCAACTGAGAGGTGTAGGGAGTGTGGACTTCATGTTAATACCCATGGCTTGTGATATTGTAATACTGGGTGTGGAAATGGGTGCCCAACAAGCTTATATGAACAAGGTCAAATTTTAACTGACAAGTTGCCATTTGTGGCCTCTATTCATTTCTTATGCTTATAAATAAACATACTGACTGTGCCGACTGAGGAAATCCACATTATTTCTCTGACTCCAGGCAATACCTAATAAACTGCTGGAGTATATAGTGCCTAACTACATTCTTATCAAACATCTCTTAAAGCCTTGCCCTGAGCAATCCTTGCAGGCAAGAGGAATCTCCATGAAATCTTAAGAATTCGACACTTCAGTAAAACATATATTTGATCATGTGTTGAAAGCTGGATAGTACACCAAATGGAACAATCAAAGAGAGATTTTCTTTCTGCATCTGTAGAGGAGAATGGTCTGAAAATGTATCGCCTTGCCATGTATTAATGTCACATGTTTAAAATGGGTGCAAAGACCCCATGTAGCATTTCTCTAATTAGTTTCAGAGTAGAAACAGAACCATCTGAATGGTATAGCGCTGCCCTATTACTTTGTTGATCTCCTCACCCCACTGAAATCCACAGCCACAAGGCTGTGTTCTAGAGCACAATGATAAAACTGTCTGGCATTTACGTTTGTCACGTGTCTTATTCAGTCAGGTGAAAGGCATATATTCCTCTGAAGATAATCTTATTCAGATCATATCTTGACAGAATTTAATTTCCCCTGCCAAGTTAAAAGAATACAGCCTCCAACAGGTAGATAAATTGACACAATTTCACACCATAGTATGGCTTGCCTTCTTAAAAGCAAAACCAGACTGATACGCTTACTTTATGCACACAAGTGCGTTTTCAGATTGGAAAGTAGGCAAATGGTGGCATCCAAGAGCCTGTTCTGTAAGTCATACAGCCCAACCCACAACCCCCCCCCCCAAATAAAACAATTTTATCATATCTGTAGGCATGAGAAGATAAGATTGCTTCGTTGTAACTCGGTTTGCAAAGATTCTCCATTACCAAAAACAAATTACGCTACAATGACTGCAGAGGCCTTTTTTTCCTCAAACTCAACTGTCTTTAACAGCTCTCAGGGGACACAGCACTGAGGACATGTGGACAAGATCCTCCAAAACATCTGAAATAATTTCATGGCTAACATGGCCCGTACCTTCCCTAAACGCTGCTTGGGCAGTTGTCAGTCAACAAGCTGGCACGAAAGGCCATGTTTGCCGTCTGGATCTCAGGAGAGGAGGCCACTCACTCTCAACCCCCAAATTTGGATTCTAATCTCCATTCAGACCCTAGCACTGTGCAACGGGGGAGTTTAACTGGGGAATTTAATTAAATGTCTGTGTCAATTGCGTGATGTGCTGAATACTGTCCGTAGGGCAGCCTAGTCTAATGAATGCCGATTTGCCTCGTCTGCACCTGCCCTTACTCATCAGTTTCTTGGTGCTTTAAAGACGGAGGCGCTTCAGATGTTACCCTGTTGACTTTCGATCCTATTCTGTTTTATTGGTGAGTTTAAATCGGGTCAATTTTGTAACTCTAGCTTTTGCTAGTTATAGTACACTTTAAGTGCACCTGTCAGAGAGCCGCAGTAAGTGGTTGACCTTTTATCTCATGACCTTTAATATGATGCGGGAGAAGGCAATAATATTACAAAAGGTGGGAACACCAATCGTCTAGGTGCACAAGCTGAGGCCAGTGGTTTTGACTCACACATGTGAGGCAGGCAAGAGTGGGTGCTAATGTGTAACTTTTTTTTTTTTTACCTCAAAATAGCGTGAAGATTATTTCAAAGGTGCTATTTTTCCTTTGGAGCGAAGCAACAAACAGAAAGCTGAAAACCCAGCAAATGCCTTATGGAGCAGCGTAGAATTTACTTGACATGAAATATATGCGCTGCTGTAATTCTTTTTACCATACAGCCAGTGGTTCTTGTGCTCTTTAGCCACAGTCATCAGGTCCCTGTAAATACTTAAAACCCATAAGATGACTGCAGCAAGGAGCCTGAATTCTAGCTCTTAAAAAAAAAAACACGCAGCCTCTCATGTTGTGATGGAGCCTTTGGCTAATTGGATTGGAATATTGTGCCTGCAGCTGCTCCGTTACCGTAAAGTGCTCAGTCCAGTGAGTGTGTAAGCAGAATGACCTCCTAGTTCAAGGTTTTCTGGCATCTGGCCAAAACCATAATCAATATCGCTGTAAATAAGACGCAGGCCAAAGCAGCATGCAAGGTGCCTCCACACTGCAGCCTTGTCTAAAGCATGCAACTGAAACTATGCTCTCTCTTCTTAGATGACCTGCAAAGAGATATTGTTCAGATGTATTGAATTATTTTTCCTCTTAATGATCTTTCTTATAAACAGCATTGTAAAAGTATTTGTTGTTTAGTCTGACAAAAAGTAAAAATAGAAAAAAATGTGTGCTAGCACCTACATATTCAAAGCAGATCCTTTGAGTCTTGTTTGTTATAAAGTGGGGCCTTCATAGTTTAGACTAGTTTGATGTTTGATTGGATTTAGATCGGGGATATCTGGAGTCCTAGACAACCTTGAACCTTTGTTGTGTTCCTCAAACCATTCCTGAACAGCTTTTGCAGAATGATAGGGTGCATTATACTGCTGAAAGAGACCACTGATTTTAGGGAATGTTGTTGCCATGATATATTGTCTGCAGGAATGTTTCGGTAGGTGGGCCAGTTGGTGGCCTGGTGGTTAGGGAGCTGCCCCAGCAATTGGAAACTGGGTTTTAATCCCAGGACTGCCAGTGGCACCACTGAGGTTTCCTTGAGCAAGATACTGTCCTCACACACTGCTCCCCAGGTGCTGAATCGCTGGCTGACATCTGCTTCATGGGTTAATCGGTTAAATGCAGGGAAGAACACTTTATCCATGTCATCCACAAAGTAACATCTACATTAAGGCCAGGACTCAATGTTTCCCAGCAGAACATTAGTTTATCAAACCAATAACCACTTAGGAACCCTTGTTTTATGGCAGCGTAGTGTACAGCTGCACCACTTGCTCAGTATTGTAGTCTGGAGATAATCTCACAGTGGGGGGCTGCCACATAGCAGGGGGAATCGAATGCCTGGGTTAGCTGGGCGTCACTCAGGGCAGAATGATGGGCAAAACCCCTCATAAAAAAGCTGCTCCATGTATAAATAATCCACTTGTTATGTTTTATACCTGCAGATAAAATTGTTTTGACGGAGGATTTATGCCTGCACCTGATGGCCTGGTTGTGGATGGAGGAGGCAAGGCAGAATACAAATAAAAATAAATTATCTGAACACACTTCATAGGGGTAGTAAAAACACTAATAAAACACAGTAGTTGCCAGTGGGCTTAGACATTAATTAGAAGTGCCATTAAGCCATGGCAAAATTCTTTCTAACTCATGGCTATTAGGCTGCGTACAGTACATCATCAGCACTGGAATGTAATTGCTGATGATGCCTAAAGTCCCAGCCTCATGTACTATTTATTACAACAGTAGACTATTTTATTTTTTCATGAAAAAAAAATATTAACATACCACAATAGATGGCATTTTCCCAATTATGAGGTTAATAAATGGCATAAAGAAATGGGAAATGCCCAGAGGAATGGTCATTAAAATAAGCAATATGCACTTCAGTGCAATCTTGTGATGTATATATGTTTAAGATGGACTGTATTTGGTTCAGTCTGATGTATAAAAAAAACTAATAAATCTGTGTTTCTACAATTTTGCCATTGGAAAAATCAGCTTTCAATACATGGACTAGTTTTAGTAAATAAGCTTGAAAAATGCACTTTAAGGTACCACCACATCATCACTACCTTTAGTTAAGGAACATAATTCCTTAACATCATTCCATGTTCTGCTGCAGCACAGCATTTAGTTTCACTGATTCCACCAGGCCTTTATTTTATTTTCCTATTTGAAACCATTAGCTGGTTTGATAGATGGAAAACCTGGAGTACAACAAGCTTGAGCTGGTATTTAAAGTGGGAAAACAGAAAAACACCTGAACTGAGAGTGTGAATGTTTGAAAATGTGAAACCCTACAGTAACACTGACTTGAGCTGGTATGAGAATGGGACATTTTTGTCATTTGTTGACATTAAAGCAAATGGAAAAAACAAACCATGCAGTCTCAAATACATCAATACCAAATGTAAATTTAATGTAAGTGCAATAACATAACACTTGAATAGCTTAGAAAAATCCAATACATTATTTTTGTTGGGGGGTGGAAAGCTTTTTTTCTAAGTGCATCAGCCCAAATCTTTCAAATGGGCAGAGGCGATGAATGCAAGAACTGTTTGGAATCTTACAGTAAATCTGCTGCTTCTTGATCTGATTTACTGCACCTGGAGAGTGCCCACACACTTCCCAAATTGAATCATAATGGGGTGACAAAGTGTACCTCGGGATCTCTTCTGGTCCACGTTATACGTCAGCTCCATGCCGAGGTGTAATGTGCCATATATCATCTCGATGATGCCCAACTCAGTGGCTTATTCCTCCGATGAAGAAATGAATATTAATGAAAAATGACTCCCAGCTTTTCCTCAATGGTCTGATGAGTCAAATTCAATGATGAGTCAAACTGAATGGCTTATACAAGCTAATTTGATTTAGAGATCAAAGTAGAGGTGGTGATATATAAAATCAGGCAGCTAGAATGACAACAGAGACCACATGAACACACACACACACACACACACACACACACAAACATACACACACTCTCATTGTGAGCTGACACACTGATATGTCAAGCACATGGGCGAGCACTGTGGCCAAGTGCATGGAAACAAAAGCCTCAAAGATCAACCGGACAAGCAATCAAGGGCATACTGCACTCTAAAAGATGAGAATCAAAGGTTCTGCAGGAAAACAAGCTTTTCACAATGACAATACAAATCATCCTACCATCACAACACACACATATACACACACGCGCTTTAGCAAAAAGGCTTGACAAAATTTGAATAAAATTATTTGCCAACTGTCTGCACAGGGACTTCATTATACTTGCATAAACTTTAAGTATTAAAAAGCAGTACAAAAGCATATTACTTTCCACAACATTCACAAGGTGGCCTGACATGTTAGTAAATAATGTAAAAAATGGCTTTTAAACTAAAGCAACAAATGTTCTTTGCATTCATAAGATATGACAAAATGACAATGGCACCTTCATCTTACTTGAGAATCTTGCTTCATAACAGTCTTAAGTAGTCAAGTTTTTGTCATTTCTACCATATACACACAGTACACAGAAAAAATGAGACGTTCGTCCAGAACCATGGTGCAGCATAAGAGCAGAACAGAACAGCACAGAATAGAACACAAGAGCAACAATACAACTAAATGAAACAAGACAAGACAACGTTCAGTGCAACTGACAACAGCTACAGTGAGGACAAATACAGTATTTTGACTGGTACTGTATTCTAGCAGCAGAGATGTCCAAGATGCAAAAAAAAGCAGAACAGCAACAAATATGATTTGTAAAGGTGACATTTACATTGTAAAGCATCTTATGTCAACATTAGTCCTTCATTAAAAGTACCTTTTTTTAAAATATACTCTTTAGTGCTTATGCATACATTACGTCAACATGTAGGCAGCATTTGAATGATGTGTTAGAAGCAATAGCAGAACCCTTTATGATGCCAGAGAGAGCCATAATAATAGATGTAACAGAGAATATAATAACTGACCATGATACCCTTGTATTAGCAACTGTATCCCACCCACAAAATCAAGAATGGGCACTTAGCTCCACTATACAAGCTAGGTATAATATTACTATGCCAAAATAGTATCAGGATGTGAGTCATACTTATGAAAACTGAAACTGATTTGGTGCCTTCGCTGTTAAAGATTTGACCAGTGCCGCTATGAAGCAGGATGTTTATTTCAGTATGGCGATGTTTCTGAAATGCAAATCAATGGTTTCCCATAACCTCATAAGGTACATAGAGGAGACAGAGCAATACCAGACAGGAAACTTTTCTTTCTTTGCGACGTGCTTTAAAGTCTTCCCCGTGCCCTTTGTTTACTTCGACATTAGCAGGAGGGGGGAGAGGGGGATAGCAGAGCAACAAGCCTTTCCTCTTGCCTTTTTAAAGCTAATGCGATTGTCCCTGCAGCTATTTTTGCACTGAAATTAGTGGTATGCAAGACAGCAAACAAGTTGAGGAGAGGAAGTAGGAGCGCACATGCATTATGCATTAAATCCCCTTCCACTGACTAATGGCGGCCTGCGTGACTCACAGGACAAGACCACCACGGGGAGAGAGGAAGAGAAAAGTTATCAGCGGTGACGTAACTTCGCTGATAACAAGCAAATGAGATATTTATAAATCCAAATGTTGAGAAATGCAACTCTGGAGAGAGAAAGAAAGAGAGAGAGAGAGAGAGAGAGAGAGAGAGAGAGAGCAATAAATGGAAAAAAGCACGGTGAAGACGAGGGTGGAAAATCAGTGGCATGAAGTTAGATTTATTACCCAAAGAGTCATTATGGACTCTTTGCTGAGGTTTGATGGTTTCATCGTTAGGATGATGCATCGGAGATGCATTGGTATTATTTCAGGTACTCCTTCATGCTTATGGGTGAAGTACAATAAAAACTTAACTTTTTGCTGGTTTTGTTTTCTCCAAACTTACTGAATCTAATGGCCTACAGAGGTCTGAAAACAAAGGATCCTGCACCAAAACAGTGACTAAGAAAGACCATTTGTTATTTAGCTATACACAGCTCCCCACTAGATAGAGTGCACTATTTGGGTGTACAACTATGAATACTGAGCTATACACGTACATTGAGAAGGCTTCAGAGGCCAAAGTGCAAAAAAAGTATATCGTTTTATTCAGAAAACAGAAAACCTTTTGCTTCTCATGGTAAAAGAAAAAAAAATGCATTTTATTTTGTATTCAGGCAAAAAACAACACCTTTGCCATATATACAATGCCATGCAGTGAAGAGTTCTTACAGGAGGTGAGGTTCTTAGGTACCGTTTATGACAATACATCATTAACACATTTATACAAAAAGAGTTTGGTTTCAGTTTAATTCATAAATATGCAAAGTTATTTTAAAGCATTCAGGGTCTCTCAAGAGTTTGATCTGATAATCTTCATAGGCCGATTCATGTGTATGTTCTGGTCCTGACAGCATCAACTGCCCTAACCCTAACAAGACTTCAGTCATGAGCTCATTAAAGGGCCCATAACCATTATTTTCTTCTTTTTTGACTGAGAATTTGTAATTTATTTTGTAAATGACCTGTCATTAGGACATGTGTATGTTTATATACACACACATACATACATATGATGTCTGTACTGCACTCCAACTTTCCAAAGCTGAAAAATACAGTTGACAGTTTTCATGTTCTACATCATTATTTTATTTCAAAACATTGGGTTTTCAGTGATATAGGCCCTATAAAAATCTGTCCCAATGTATATGGACACATGCATGTCCAGATACAGCATAGTAACATCAGAAAGGGTCTTTAACAAGTTATTGTAAACTTGTTTCATAAAGAAAAAAAAAGACCTCATAAAAATGAGTTTATTTTATTTTGTAATTTTGTATTTTAATCAGGTTCTTCATATACTGGAAGAAATGTGAAAAAATGATCAGAATTAAAAGGCAGTAACATCTGCTTTATTTTATTAGAAATATTAATAATAATAATGACATTAATAATAATAATAGAGAGGAACAAAAGAACAAAATTAATGTAATTAAACCAATAAAAAAACAGGTCAAGTACAGTTTATGATTACTCATTGTGATGGGATTGCCACAGCAGGGCTGTAAGTTACATTAATTATGCTAAATATTATAATTTGCAGTGTGCACTATCGGGAGTAGGGAATCATTTGAGATTTAGCCATAGTTTTGGCCATTTTCCAATAACATCCTTTAATGCACATGAAATATTTAATTGGTTGATCAGCATCTCATTGAAATTATTTCTCAATAATAGTTTAAATGCAGTTGGATTATTGCATCATACGTGTCTCATTATTATTATTATTATTATTATTATTATTACTATTATTATTACTATTATTATTACTATTATTATTATTAGTAGTAGTAGTAATAGTGGTAGTATCAGCAGTATAAGTAGTAGTAGTAGTAGCAGTTGTAGTAGTAGCAGTAGTAGTAGTAGTAGTAGTAGTAGTAGTAGTAGTAGCAGTAGTAGTAGTAGTAGCAGTAGTAGTAGTAGTAGTAGCAGTAGTAGTAGTAATAGTAGTAGTAGTAGTAATAGTAGTTGCAAACACAACACATACTTTCTAGTGTTTCCTGAACAATGCGTAAGTAAAAGACCTAATTTTGTCTGATGTAGCCATTACCATTTCATTTTCAGATAAAGGTTTGTACTGTGGCCCCATTTTTTCACTGAGATGAGGAACTGGTTGCTCATCTGCAGCAGACTACAAGGCAAGCTAATGAGAATCTCATAATGGTACAGCTCCATCGTATCCTTTCAAAGGAAAGTGTGCACTTGGGAACAGACTTGTGAAAACTTGGAAATAGGCTGACAGCATCCCAGCTGGTCACATCTTTGTGCACATGTGAGCATTTGTTCATGTGGGGATGTGTGTGAAAACTAATCTCTGCTGTGTATTAACATTAAATATGATGATTCAGTCTAAGAATCTGATGACGGCTTTCTAGAGGAGGCACATGCGTATCCACACTGAAACATATCAGCATCTAAATGTAAAGTTTTCTGTGAGCTGATGTGTTTTATGTGCTGTATTAAAGATGCACACATCCTCCTTTATTGTTGGCCACACTGGGAGTTTTTTTTTTCTTAGAAAGTACAATTTAGATCCGTAAACATTATGGTTTCATTTTGTGAGAGTAGAGATATTTTGGATATATCAGATATATCCATGTTTTCCTGTGGGCTTTAAAAGGTTAATTCCACCCCCAGTCCAACACAAAGAAATCACTGTAATGAGCAGCAATTCAGTTATTCTTTAAATTAATGTTCAAAAAAAGTACTTCAAACAGATACTTCAAAAGGAAAGCAGTGCCTGCTGAAACTGTCCCTGCACCACCACTGTCCTTTGAAGTCGTACAGCAAGACAACAGCGAAACCTTCTTCTTAAAATGTTCATTTGTATGGTTTGTAATTTGCCTTCAATGTTTTAATGTATGCATGTGTTGTAAATAAAGAAAAGGGAGGGAAAAAAATGAATATCCTTCTTGTAAAAATGCTCCCCCTGTTCCTGAAGAGGCCAGTCTTGAGCACTGCTGCCAGTCAAGATAAAAGAGGTCAGACATCTTTCAGCACTCTACCCAAGGTGATAAGTGAGCATGTTCACTGCTGGGGCAAAATAAAAAGGGAGGCTTTAATATAAAGAGGTGTTAAAGGCTGTAAAAAAAGGGACATTTTACATTTGAGACGTGAACAGGCAGATAGATAAGAGACACTAAGAGCAGTGACTTTTGAGCATAAAGGAATGAGGAGGAAATTTGGATTTATGCTGTCAAAGGGTCTAAATCCCACATTTCAGAATTGATTTGTTCTATTATATTTGTGTGTGTGTAAGTGTGTGTTTGTGTGTGTGTAGCCGACACCTGTCAAGGCGTGAGATACATAGGCTGCAACTGAACAGTCTTGTAGTACTTGATGTGTTGAAAACAGGAAAAATGGACGGGTGTTAGGATCTGAGTAACTCTGACTAGAGCCAAATCGTGATGACTAGACAAAGTAGTCCAAGGAAAAAAAAACAGTGAACCATCAACTTAATTTTAGGTGCCCAAGGCTCAGTGATGCTCATGGGGAGTGAAGGCTAATTAGTCTGGCTAATCCCACAGAGCTACTGTAGCACAAATTACTGAAAAAAGTAAATACTGGCTATGGTAGAAAGGTGTCAGGACACTGCTGTGTGTGGGGCAGTGTCGGGGCCGGTTCTACGGGGGGCAAGAAGGGGCAACGCCCCCTCAAACAAACGTCCTGCCCCCTTAAATCAAACTTTTCGAAGTTGAGAAAGAAAATAATAGATTACCAACAACTTGAATATGGACAAGATTTACTACAGTAGCTAAAAAATCCACTGGAAAAAGCACAAATGAGATGAAAGGTTTCACCTCTTGTTAGATCTTTCCCTCCCTGCTCTGTTCCTGCGCAGAGATCCCCCACTCACCCGCCCCCCAGCTAAACATCCAATCACTGTTAGTATGCAAATGA
>JBBPCY010072053.1:0-11357 GCA_037974405.1 Brachyalestes nurse | reverse complement strand
ATTAACATCAGGGGTGCTAATAATTGTGGCACACATGATTTGATGTAAAATAATTATTTCTTAATGTGGGATTTCTTAATGTTTTTTCCCACTGAATAAATGCACTTGAATTAAAGGTTGGATTTCCCTCTTTTTTCATTGTGGTCCTATATTATTTAGAACAAAACTGTATTTATTAGAAGCTAAAGGAAACATCTTAACCAGGGCTGCCAATAATTATGGAGGGCAGTGTACACATAGAGTATGTTTTGAATGAATTTCGCAGTGCATATATTTTGTATGTATTATAATAATAATGTATAACACCTATAATCTGTGTGTGTGTATACGTACATATATGCATTTACATACACACACTAACAAATATATATATATATATACATATATATATATATATATATATATGTGTGTGTGTGTGTGTGTGGGTGTGTGTAAACTGAGATAAGTATGTATGTACACAGTGAGCAATTTGCATGTATATATGTACAGAGTGGATATATAAATACATATTAGAACACTGTGGATATATAATATCTGAGGAAAACAGTAAGGTTCACACCACATCTTATTCATAGGGAATCGCGGCATAGTTTGAAAGGGATTAATGCCGACGTTGCAGCTCTGTGGGATCATATCTCTATTCTACCCACCAGCAATGATAACCAAGTGAATGAGATATTCCTGAATATTCAATGTCCATGACCCAGATGCTCAAGGGCACATTTAAATCCTATCATAGCTGGTGAAGGACTGCGGTGTCTTCAGTTGTCTGCTTCTGCCTGCACAGAAACACCATGTGGAAATACATGACCCAGACTGCTGAGGTGTGTTTGAACATGGCTGCAGTGGTTCTCTGGGTTCCTCATGGGGAACCCTGCAGTTCAGATGGTCATTTTTCCGGCTCAAACTCATCAGTACAAGGTACAAATCTGAAAAAAAAAACAATTACTTACTGAAAGAACTATGTGTGTTAGGGCAATGAGAATGCTGATGACATCCCTTTTCCATTAGCCTCATGTTTGGTGGCGTGTCCATGATTGGAGCTGTCCACATTTTTATCTGTACATTTAAAAGAGTAGAGAAGGAATGCGGGTGTCTTGTGTTGTTCTTGTTTTGGCCAAGAGGAGGCTGACTATTCATCATAGCAACCTCATATAACTTGTCTTCTACTACTAACCACCTGCTCACCTACATCTAGAGAAAACTGCTGTGTGAACTTCAGCAAGAAACTAGTGTGTGAAAAGAATGCACAACATCAGCACAAATGGATTTTTCAGTTTGTGAGGATTAAAAGGGTCAGATTCTGCAGTGGGATGGATGGACTTAGGAATCCTACTATCTGGTGATAGGATGTAAAGGCATCCAGTATACGTGTTGTAGATGTAGAGGACCATGCAATCTACAAATATTGTGCAGCATTTCAATTTTAGCATATTTATCCTGCTACTACATAGCAGGTGTCGAGGACTAATGTGGACCGCCTCTGTAACTGCCTCTAACCGCCTCTGGTTTGCAAATGGTAGATGGGGAATATGGCTTGACATGAAAAAAGATTTTAAAAGAAGATGTTTGTTTGCTTTATTCCCTTTTGGGAGAGTGGAGAGGAAGCAGAGGAGAAAGAAGAGTGAAGGAGATCAAGATAAAGAAATTATTACAGAGTCTTATATATTATTCTAAACAATAAAATACAAAAATGACGCACATAATGGGAATCTGTTAACCAAAGTACTTTAGTGTACTATTTATTATTAAAGACTGGACAGGAAGGAGGGGAGAGTGAGAAGGTAAAATACAGGAGCATAAAGAGTGATGTGAGAAGTGTGATGAATTAAGTGGAAAGGTAATATTGCAATGGGTTCTTTAACAGACGTACAGTATACTAGGTCATATGAGAAATTCTGCACAAGCAATTCAAATCATGCACTATTTGTAGGGAATGGAATTCCATACGAATAATGAATAATTTGAATCCCAAACAGCTCTTTGGATGCTCAATATTTTAATTTCTACATTGTGTACTATGCAGGGAGGAGGATACCATTTGAGATTTAGCCCCAGTGTGGGAAATGAACATATAAGTGTGTAAAGGTTGTAATTTGAGAAAAAAAAAATTTTTTTAAGTCAATAGTTATGCATTAAATACTACCATATTTTCATATATTTATTATAAGACTTGAACAGTTGATGAAATATGCAATGATGCTTGCTTGGCAACAACAATAAAATCTAAATGGATTTATTGGCAGACAAATTGCTCATCACAATTCATATTAATGACTTTAGTGATCAATTGTAGCATTTGATCATATTTTATGTTGTCCACTATTTTTATTACCACAATAAACAACTCATTTAGGCCTCATTACTCCAGTCTGCATTGTGCCTCAGACAGTAAAAACCATACTGTAATGCACAGGCTCTTATGCTACTGCTTTATTGAAAAGCTATAAAACTGACAGATTTTCCAAGTGAATTATATAAATGAAATATATTTGATCAAACAGAATAAGAAAGAAGAAGGGCCCATTCCATATAAAGAATGATTATGCAAATCTTTAAGGGAAATTCTAGTGACTTTTCAATATTTCAGTCATATATCTGAGCAGTCAGTTAGGAAGAGCTCTGTTCTAGAGAATCTTACCACAGCAGTGTTATCAGACTGAGTTCACAGCAGTGGTAATCAGATTGTGAAGTTTAACGTAAGATGCTGCTGGCCCTCATGGCAGATGGGGGTTTTGAGAGACTCAGCACTAATTTTACTTACCGCAACCCTCACATGTCTGTTCGATATCAGCAGACTTGATAGCAGGTTTCGCGTAATTCACCAATGGATTAAAAATAACACAGTGGTTAATTTAATCCTGGGGGGGCGCAGGGGTATTGCAGAGGGGCGCACCAATGGGATAGCCAACTCCCCACTCGAGCACTGCTAGCAAAAACATAGACAGGTTTGAGCACCCAACCAAGCCCAAGGCTGACTCTTCATCAGTTGCAAATTCAAGTGTGAGACTTGAGATGATCCTCTTAAGTTTTTTTCTTAAGGGGGACTTGTTCATTTTCCCAGTCATTTTTGTGGAGACAGTTGTTTATTCTTGTTTATAACTTCAGTATGCTCTTTATTTCTCCCACAGTGGTGAAATTGCACCATTTGTTATTGCATTTTTTTCCTTCAATTACAAAAGAGAGTTGTATTTCAAATAAAGTTTGAATCTGAACCTATGTAGTTTGAATGGGGGGTGTGGGGGGTTGGGGGTGGGCTCATTAATGTTCCCACCTAGAAAAGGGGGGCTCTGTAGAGAAAGTTTGGGAACCACTGACATAGAGGTTCTTCCCATCATCAGATAAACATGAAGCAAGACAGCAAAATGTTTATTTTAACCACAAGGCTTTCGAGCTCATTTAATTTATCTATTACAGTCCACTATTAAATTACACACTTCAGTGTAATATATCTAAACAAGCATCAGCAACAGCAGACAACACAATCAGAAGGTTAGCATCTTTCAGGCCAACAGATTATTTTGTGTGTGTGTGTTTGAGAGTGTGTGTGTGTTTGAGAGTGTGTGTGTGTGTGTGTGTGTGTGTGTGAATGCACTCAGTCACCCAATGCTGAAACAGGGTTGATTGAACAGAGGAGGCTCAGAGAGCTGTTTGGTTGTAGAGTTCAGAGAGAGATTGAGAGTCATTGAGGCTGGTGAAGCAGCACACTAGAAACATCAATGCAGCCCTTCATTAAAGAAGCCATTACTTCGTCTGCTATATTCAACTCCAGCCATTTGTGCTCTTCAGGAAGTGAAACACTATTGTGATTGCTCTCAGTAATAATAATGAGCTGGCTCACTTTATGCAGGCCTACATGGCACAATTTCACTGATGATCGTCATCACCGGTTCAAAAGCAAAATACTTCTATAGTGGCCTTTCACAATAGTAGTGATGTAAAACACTGTTCCTTTAACCTTAAACTCATTCTGATAAATGAAGATGGCTGAATGCAGCATCTGAGACCTTTAAGCTCAACCTGTCCGAAACTAAACCTTTTCACCATGTAAGTTTATGCCTCTGGTCATATTAAGCACAACTGATCATTCAATCATTTAAAATATATAGTTCTTGTTTTACTAATCATTGGTCATATTGTAGTGACTTTTGTCTGCCTCAGAAGCATCTTTTTGATAATATTAACCTGTAATGTTTAGTGAAGGCATGATACCACCATACTGAAATCTTCACTGTCGTCCGACTCCAATCCAATACCCTTTATTTACAAAACTTCAACGCTTTAAAATAAGCTATTTATAGCACTTCGCTCAAGATGAGCATTTAAAAGTAGGCCGTCATGCTCAAACCACTCAAACACTCTCCTGCCCCAAAGGAAGAACTACACTGCTAAAAACATGACATCACACAGTTTGTGCTATTTCAGGCTGGATTCTTTCTTAGCCTTCTGATACTCCGTCCAGCATTTTCTGCTGATCCTGCTCCCATACTGACTCTCATCAACATGCCTTCACTAATAATATGTCTCTCTTTCCAACCATATCTCTCCAGCCACTCCCACGTATCATCAAATGTTGAGACCATACTGATACCATATTTCAATCAGAAATGCATCATGCTATGAAATAAAAATACGCTATGATTTCTGAATCACGCTGGCTTTAATCTGTAATGCCGTGTAAACATCTCACTTGTATACACACACTGGCACACACATATATGAAAATATATGCAATACTGCAATGAGTCAACATTGCAGGTGTGTGTATGTGAGACTCAGTAAAAGGACAAACAGTCCTGGGGGACTCTTTAAGAATAAATGGGGTAAATAAATATACACCCAACACTAACACACCCATAGTCACTACTAACACATCGCTTCTGTTTAACGTACAGTGATCTATATACAAGAGGGAGAAGAGACCAGCAGCAGTGCAGTGAGAGCAGCTGAATCACACGTAGCATTTGGTTGACAGTCAAAACTGTGTGTTTGCGTTAACTCACGGTCGACCCGAACGCAGGCTGATAACAGTAGTCTGCAGTTAGAGTGACTGGTGCCAGCAGAATGATGCACCTAGTGCACGGCAGGGAGCCGAATGAAAAATTCATCACATGAGGAGGATGCTGGGAAATGCCTCACAGCACTTCCCATACTGAGAGAGGCCAGTCAGAAGGCTTATCATTCACTGCCTCACTCTATCTGCCTCTCTCTCTCTCTCTCTCACAAACACACACACACACACAATTTACAATACTATCAGTGTAGACCATTTGCCTGAGGCTCTAAGGTTAAGCACGAAACAGTGTTTTTAACTGTACCCTAACGAGAGCATTAAAACTCAAATTCTGCCCCATCCAACTTTCAAATCCGAAACTCCACCTGAGTCTGACAAAACTCTGTGTTATTGTATTGAATGATAATGCCGAATTAGATGTGGTCATGTCTGCCATCATGTGACCATGGAAAAATTTAATTTGATGGTGGTCTTGTCTGCCATCATACATAATGTGTAGCAAAAAGCAAATAGTCATTAAAAGGTAACAAGAAACCCAAACATGAGATTTGAACATGATCAAATACAAGAGATAGGACTGAACTGGACTTGACATGAATGGCTGGGTTTATGTACATACAAATATTTCAAGCTCTAATCCTGCTTTTGGGAAAGTTGTTCTAGACTATGGAGCAGTTTTTTCACAGGACCTTCCCGGCTCTCTCAATGATGAATAGCACTCCAGGCAACACATACCACGCGAGGATCTGCCAATACGGCAGTAATGGAAAAAAAATCACTGGCTCTAGTACTTTTAAATAAATCTCACTTGATAGGAGGAGAGGAGGAAACCTGCAAAGTGAGGGTGTAAATATTCCGGCTAACTTTATGTTACACAATGGATTCAGAGCAGAGCTGGGAATAGATGCAATATAAATGGTATTTCCTCTTCTTTTTTCTGTGCCAATCTCATATAGTTTTCTTGTATTTTTTCCCATGAGGTCTACTTATGGTTTCTATGCGCTCGAATGCGTTAAAAACATAACAAATACTACTTGTAATGTATTTTTGAAGTACTTTATGTAATTTGTTTTTACATGACCATTTACAACATGTTTTGTATCCATTAAAAGTAAACAGACTGTTTAGTGAGTGTGTTTTTAAGATTCATACGCAAATGACATTTACTTCAATTGAGTGCCATGTGCCTCACTTAAAAAGGGGCCCAGGTTAAAACACTCCTAACTACTTCTCTTGGATATAAGCAGGGCTAACTTTCTGTAGCCTGGTTATTTGTATATAAAGTTGATCTCTGTGTAATTCTGTTTTCATATTTGCACTCAATGAAGAAGTCAATGCTATGTTTTGAAACTTTAAAAGTTTCCAGAAATTTTAAAATAAGACATGGGGTCTTTATTCCGCACTGCGTGACTGTGCTTGGTAAGACTGCCCTTCTCTCTGTCTGGAGGGAAAAAAAAGCAGGAGCGAAGGAGTTCCCCTTCTGACAGTGAGGCCTCAGCTGTGTGTTGAGCACCACTGTAAAGGCAGACAGAAATAATGAGGGCTTCCCCTCTACTAGGGTGTCTGAGCACACACTGACTGCAGTACGAGGACTGCAAGGCAGCTTTGATCTGAAGAAGCATTGTCTCACAGCAGTGACACTAACATGGTAGTGGCATGTCAGTGTGTGTGCGCGCTGTACAGAGTGGATCACACACAGCCCTGTTGTTGGAGGTTTTAAACAACTCAGTGTCGTGCCAGGGCTGAGAATAGTCCATCAGCCAAAAGATAGAAAGCTTTAGTTTAAAAATAATAATAATAAAAAGAAATGAAAAAGAAAGAAAGAAAAAATTGTACACAGACGCACATATGAACACACACACACACACACACACACACACACACCCCCACCCATACACACATATGTACATAGGTGCTAACTCACTCACACACAGAATCCTTATGCCCACATGCACACGCACTCACAGTAACCCAGGCGGTTTTATTGATCACATCTGATCCATTCTCCCTAACAAAGCTGTATTAATCAATAATCATCTGCATGATCTGTGAGTCCTTACTTCAAGTGAAAGGAAGCTTCTTTCATGGGAACATTCCCTTTTCCTGAGCATTCCAAGCATGTGGAGCTATGGGTTAAACTCTCTCTCAGTCCTTCAAAGCATTCCTCCACCATACAAATGAGAATGAAGGTCAGACTGAGAGAGAGAGAGGTGAAGGGGGAGTAAGAAGAGAGTCCACCTCAGTGCAGCCCATGCAAACACAGAGGTTCTCTTTTTCTCTCATATATTTTTCACATGCTCACTTTTGGACTGAGTGAGGTCAGAGATTCCAGACAGTGTCTAGTTGCGGCAGAGCCTCACTTCTCTGCTGGCAGTCTGGTTAGGGGAGACACATATACCCAGACAGAGCATGTGACAGCAGTCGCCTCACACACCATTGTGGCCATTTTGATAATATACAAGCTTTGTGCCCACTTTTATAACCATTTAAATAATATGTACGCATTTGTGCCCCTCAATGACGCAACAATACGGAATTTTTAATTTAAATTTAACTAAGACCTAAATGTGTTTTATATCGATACCAGTAACTGATTTCACTTTTAATGAATGTTAATTCTTTCCCTTTAAATCAAGTTTATTGTATAATCAATATCAGGCCAACATATTGATTACAATATAAACATGTTTTAAATTGACTATAAAACTCTACAGAAGCATCACTAATTTAATTTGAAAAGCTACATTAAAAATAATTGCATTTTTCAGTCTTTGGTCTGGGTGTGGAGGTGATTGTCGATTATAATTGTAAGCTATAATAATTACTTTTTCCAATTTGTCAGTGAATAATCTACATCTATAAAAAAGCTGCTGAAGTACACTGAACACTTTTACATGAACATATACGACAAAAGTTAAATGGGGTTGGGTCAAAAATATAACAAGCAAAAAACAGGCTCGTCACAACTATTACATAATTGCCGATTGCACATTTTTGAACCAATCGCAGATTTTTAAGTTGACCCAGAGCGGTCAGCTTTCACAATCCTATTTACTTCTCAACAAACAGAATTTGGCACATCTTGAACTTCTGACTGGCGCTATATAACATTCAGAGAGTAGTATTGAGCAATGTTTGTTTGTTTTGAACCTGTCTACCATCAGTTGGGGGCAAGTAAATACCAAGCAACATACTGTACTTCCACATGTGCAAAACACCATGAGAAATGCAGTGCTAGCTGGCAAGACAAGCCTATCATATCATATTCATTAAAGAAAAAGAGAGTGTGGATGGGATAGTCTACTCGACCTGTTGATTAATATATGTGGGGGGGGGAGAGAAAGAGAGAGCAAGAGAGAGAGAGAGCGAGAGAGAGAGAGAGTGCTTCTTCTCCTCCTAACTCTTGTGCTGTAATGAGTTTAAAGGATGCATAAAGAGCTGCTATTCTGAGACTGGCCCAGAGTCTGTATGCTGAATGACTTGCATGTAACCATGAGTAAACACAAGTGAATTCAGATCAGCCTCTTTCTGCTGAGATGACATCAAGATAAAATAAGTGAAAAGTTGTATTTGGAGTGAGCTAGCAAATAGTCATCTTTTTGAAATGGGTCATTGGCAGCATGAATAAGCAACATGAACAACATTCTCTTAATCTCAGAATGTGCTCATCTGCTTTTAGCCTTCATTACTGCTGTGCCACAGAAGCTACTGCACACATATGTTAATTCATGGGAAGATAATGTTCATTTAAGATAAAATAAACCTTCATAAAATAAACCTTTATTAGTCCCACAAGTGGGAAATGAGCAACAGTACTTGACAGCCTGTTACCATTTTACAACAGGTGTAATAAATAAGACACACTGGGAAACGAGCAGCGGTGAGCTCTGGAGTTCCAGTATTGGTGTAATCCCCAATTACAAAGTGTAAAACTGTAATAAAAACTGATATACTTGATAAGACATTCATTGTCTCCTCATGAGCTTGTATGTAGTTCTCCAACCCTATATTCTCTCAGCTCAAGCCAGATAGGGACTACCGAATTAATAAAATAACGAAAAAAAAAAGTGTTTTCAAGACACACGTTATTTTTACAGATCAACAGTTACAGACGAAAATGTATTGTGGTGTGTGCAGATTTGTTTTGTCGGACAAAAAAGTTGTATTTGAAACTAGCAAACAGTCATCTTTTTAAAAAATGGTGCATTCACAAGACGAATAAACATATGAACAACACATTCAGACCCTCTGAAATTTTTTTGCCAGTTATTTCTGAACTGCACAAAAAGTGCAGAATTAAACCTATTGTTGTAGAATGTACACTATATATAAATTAGACATGGTATGATACCACTTTTTCATGTCCGATACCGATATTGTAAATTTGGATATCTGCTGATACGACACAAATCCGATACTCACTGAGTCTTTTTTTAAACAGGAAACAAAATATAATGCTTTCAAAAATGTCTGGATACATTTTGTATACCTTCACACAAATACAAAAATCATAACTGTGATATAATAAAGGAGAAACACAGAGAACACTGTATAGTACGATGTCCAGTATGGGGTGCTGTCTGTAAAAACAGCTTAACAAATTTAGAGGTGTCATTTTTTCATAATTTTGTGGAACTTTGACACATTTAGAACTAAACGTCTTAAAAAAAACTAAATATAAATGTTGCACTTTTACAAATGGCGGCATATGCTTATTGGTCACGACCCATGATTAGGACTGCATCTCGAGAAAGACAGGCCGACAGCAGTGCACCGGATGGCCGTTCTTGACTTTTCCAGAATGCACCGATTGCCAGTCCACCCCTGGTTGAAAAGGTCTCATTGAGCCCTATCTGACTGTGAAGTTTGACGGAGATTGATGGTTGCCGTGCCTAGAAAAGCAGCGAGCACATTCCATGGAGGACTAAAGTATTGAGACACCCGGACGAGGTGTCGCACGTTATGCGTGCTGTAATTATTTTCCGTATTTTTTTAATGTATCGTATTACATTTTTCATTCCTTCCTGATTTCCGATCCAGTAATTTAGGTCAGGATCGAACCGATACCGATACAGAATATCATCTCTAATATAAATGTAGTTCATTGTGTATTTAAATATGTGATTGTCACTATCTTTAAATAGAGCAATAGCACAAAAGTACTAACTCGACTACAAAGAGGACAACAGCTATTTTTCAAAGCCCACGGTTCTTAAAGAAAGCTGTTCTCTTTCCGCCCCTCACTGGAGCAGAGGACTGAACCCAGCTCAGTCTTACCTGTCTGCTGTCCCTCTGGGAGGAGGAAGAAGAGGAGGCACTCTTGTGTGTGGGCGTGGAGCTCTTGTGGACAGGCGTGCTACTCCTCTCTTCCACGCTGGAGGCACGGCCCTGGTGCCCTCGTGAATGGTGGTGCGACATATCCACAAAGGCAGCTCTCACTCTCTCTCCCTCTGTCTCTCTTTTCCTCTCGTTATCTCTCTCTGTCAAACTCTCCTCACGTTCTTTTCTCACCACTGATAAACAGCATGACCAGAGAAATCTGCCTTTAAAGGGACTCGGCAAAACTCACAGCTTCTCACCTGAAACCCAGAGAGAAACAAAAAAAATTGCAGAAAGTGAGAATACACTGTATCACTGCATGAATACAACTGATTATCATTATTACCACTGAAGTCTTTTTTCCCCAGAAACTGTCTGTTCCAGAGAGTGAATATATAAATCACTGTATGATATCTATATATATATATATTTATATATATATATGTCAGATTTGTGAAGGTGTGTGAGTGTCTTTTAACACTATTTAAGACTAAATGCTCTGAATAAAAGCCTGTGCATATCCTATAGACATTCTGGGCAGAGTTAGGCAAAAGATGATAGTAAAACTACTTGTCTATGTTGGCTAAAACACATTGCCAGAGTACAGTGGTCTTCAGTATCAGATGTCAGTGTAAGCTCTGAGCTTAGATAGTTGGCTTAAGCTCCACTGCTCAGTATTACAGTCTCCAAAGCAGCGCTGCAATTTCCAGTGTATTGTTATGCTGCCAGAGACGCCTCTAAACCTCCTCTACAACATTTATTTATTCAGCAGACAAAAGAGTGTGTGAATGCCCTTACTGGGCTAAAACAGCCAGACTCCGAGCCCTCTTTCCAAGCGTCTAGGACTTTACCTCTGCCTCCTCTGAGTCATGAAGTGCAGGCAAATAGCCTTATGCAAACTTTACAATCGCTGGTCATTTCAATGGTCCAAACCATTTTGCAAAATACATGTGCTTAATGCAAAAAAGCCATGGAGGAAACACACATACACACACACGACTGCTGAACCGCGTATAAGCGGGGG
>JBBPCY010072052.1:0-11359 GCA_037974405.1 Brachyalestes nurse | reverse complement strand
AGAGGCTGAGCCCCTCCACTGGAGCCTTGCAACGTCCCTGGGGGCTGAGCCCCCTCTCTGGCTCCCTGTAATGTCCCTGGGGGCGGAGCCCCCTCACTGGAGCCCTGCAACGTCCCTGGGGGTGGAGCCCCCTTACTGGAGCTCTGTAACGTCCCTGGGGGCGTAGCCCCTTCGAGCCCCTCTGTTCCTCCGGGAATCGAGCCTCCTCCCGGGAGCCCCTCCGCAGGGAGCCCAGCAATGTTCCAGGGGGCAGAGCCCCATCTCCGGATCTTGGCCTTGTGTGTGGGGGTGAAGCCCCTTCTCTGGGGCCTGGCCTTGGACGGGGGGGTGCAGCCCCTTCTCTGGTGCCTGGCCCTGGACGTGGGAGTGCAGCCCCCTCTCTGTGGCTTGGGGTTGGAGCTCTTTCTCAGGTGCCTGGGGTTGGAGCCTTCCTCCGATGCCTGGGGTTGGAGCCCTTGCTCCGCTGCTGCATAGGACTGGAAGAGGCTAGTTATCTGCTTCTCCAGTTCGTCCAACCGGCCGCGTTGAACAAGCACGTCCAACTCGCCAAGCCTCTCCTCCAGCAAGTCTTCGCTTCCCCGCCCTGCGTTAGGGCTCGCCCACGCCGGCTTACCATTGCACTGGCTCCAGTTTATCCCACTCCAGGTAAACTCTGGCTCATACTCCCGCAGCAGAGCCAGCAATGTGGCTCCCAGGACTAGCTCTTTTAGGTGCGGCTCAGCTGGTGCCGCATCACCTTGGAGCGGGATCCAATCGTTCCCGTCCCAGTAGAGCTCCAGCTCATCTGGGACCCCATAGGGCTCCAGTGGCTCGTCCCACCTCCTGCCTTGCTTCTTGTTTAAGGCGGGTTCATCTGTCACGTTGAGGTCTCAGGAAGTGAGGCAGGAGGCACACAGACACATTTCCATCTTGCTTTCCTTGTTTTATTTTCAAAAACAGAACTCAAATAGGCTCGAGGGTCTGATACGTTCACTCAGAACACAAACAAAGTCACCAAACCACCCCAGACCTAATGTGTCGGTGAACCCGCAACCATAAAGTGTAACAAAACCCCTATTATACAAAACCCAAAACCCAAACGAACCAATAAACAAACACAAGTACTTTAACTAAACCAAAAACACCTGAAACTGACTATAACACCCAAGATCCCAACAGAAAGGTGACAAAACTCAAAACTACTCAATAGCATGACATGTTCCCTTTAACACAGTTACACAGCTGCAGTTCAAATATTTCTGTAAATCGTTGATGTAATCAAATAAAATATAAAACCAAAGCTATTTGCCCTTGCCAGGGCATTCACATGTTATCTAGTTTTTTATAGAAAAACAAGTTTCCCTCAGAGTCCAGAGCATGTGCACCGGGACCATTGTAGCAGTTTTAAAGGGGGACCGACTCCATATGAAAGTCTATTTATCTCAATGCAGGGTCATTAAAGTCTCTGTTGGTGTAATGATCAGGTGTCCAGCACTCTGCATGTTGGCTGGTTTTCGTGGGGGTCAGGTGTCCCATTACTTTTGTCTATATAATATGAACATATAATATGGACACGTAGAGCCATAAACATAGAAAATATGTTTATGCTTACTCACGAGCACAAAAAAGCAATGACCTTTCAAAATAAAAGGATTAAAAAAACCTGCATTAACCTGTATGTGTGTCTGTATGTATGTATTACATTACAGTAGGACATTTAGGTAGGTTTATTTTCAAAGATGAACATAAAAATACTGAACAATTCAGTCATTTGCTGACTTCTTTGTCTCCACTTTGTTTCACTTTGCTCAAACAAGTGACCACAAATTCTGAAACTTCTCCTTCTGGCCGTTAATCAGGCGTTTATTCCCCTCACACTGCACATCACTGCACCAGTGAAGCTGATAGTCGGTCTGATGTTTGAGGGTCGTAATGTTTGAGAGTCGAGGCAGACAGGATTTAATTACAGGATCCAAAAAGTTGAACACAAAAGACAAAAACAAGGGGTTCGGGGTGACCCAAAAACACAATAAAAGAACAAGAAGAGTATCAAAAACACAAGTTTACAAAAAACTGCATTATAAGAACACTACAAAGACTTTAACCAAGAGTTTTGCACAAATTTTACAAGGAGCTGGGTCTACAAGCTGTTTTCAATTACAAGAGGTTTTACAAAGTTTCCACAAACACAGACTGAAACACAAGGGGTATAAATACACTGACTAGACAGTAGGAAACACCGGGCATGGGAGGAGACGGGAACAGGACACAGGTGATGGGGCTAAGACCAAAACAACAACACACTCACAAGGATCAGGTAAACAGACACATGGAGAACTTAATCAACAGACAAGAAAGACCGAACATTACCAAGAAAAGACAGGCAGATGTTACAGTCAGCAGCTTCCAAATCATGCCTAAAATGGGCTGTAATGGTATGGTGTAATGCTTGGTTTAACTAAGAAGTAATGGAAGCCTAAATGCACAAATCAGCATGGTGCAGACTGAATGCCTACACCATCACACACTTGCTTATGTCATTTCTAACACGGTGGTACTTCTGACATCCTGTTATTTATACAAAAAAGTATGAACAATATTCAGATTTCAGTATAACTGCTGCTCCTGATTTTAGCAGTGTTCTATACTCCGTCTTGTCAGATTAACTACATATGGGGTAATAGCTCACCCTAAGGTTATAATTGTGCCACACTATTCTCTATATGTGTGTATATATACATGTGTGTACAGGTATGACTCTGTGAGAGAGAGAGTGAGAGAGAGTATGTGTGTCGCTGGAATGTTACATCATGGCTTTAATCCTCATGCAGCTGGCATGTCTACCATGATAGGCCTGACAAGTCATGTGATCTACTGATTGGCTTGACTTCCACAATCTGTATGTCACACAGAATCACATCCACTGGCACAGCTCACATTCAGGTCCTGCTGCTCTACTGGCTTCAGTTTAGTGCAATCAGATCATTATGTGTACTAGTTATAGGCTATACATTCCCTGTTCAGTTCATTTTTATAGTTACAGTTTACCTTATAGGTCCACTGATATTGGTGTGTGTGTGTGTGTGTGTGTGTGTGTCTGTGGTATATGTGCATCAGACACAGCAGTGTTGCTGGAGTTTTTGCACACATCATTCATTCTCACTACCAGGTTGAGAGTGGTTCCTCGACTGAAAATAGCCAGCAAGCAGTAGCTCCATGGTGATTTTTTTACCACGACAGCAACATTTACGACTCTGCTTTGGGCAGGTTATGGGATTTATTGAATAAGCCACTATAGAACAGCTCCTTGACCAGCACCTGCAGGATTAAGTTCCACATTTCAGCCTTTCATTTTTAGAAGTGTCAGAAAACGTATTCAGTGTTTACAAGGCAGCAGTGGGTTGTGTTTGATTATCTGAACTGATTTTGTCTTCTTTTAGGAGGTACTAAATATCAGCCACTATGAAGGAAGATGGCTAATGTGCAATGTGGCTGTTTAAGACATGTACTTTAATAGTTGCCTACAATGAACAAAAAAGACAACTTGTCAACTGCAATTATTTACATGGCAATTAATCGTCTGTTAAAATTAGATGATTGTGACAGGCCTAAGATGAAGAGTGTTAGATCTGTGTGGGAAGTAATCTGTAGGTTGGTTAATGCCACATGCTCATGATCTAATAATAATAATAATAATAATTCCAAAATGCTTCTTAGCTTGGTTGTAGTATGGTACTATTAAAATAACCGTTAACTGGTACTGGAGGCTTTTTAAGACGTTAAAAAGGTTCTTTATGTCTGCACTACACTTACAGTGGTGGTTCTTTATTCTGCATTTGTTTTGTGAAAAGGCAAACCTCTTGACGGGAAGAAATCCTCAGGTGTTGTAAATATCCAAAGTGCCGTAATTCCCCTAACAATTACTCCAGGTTGGAGTGGAGCTCATGATAGGCCAACTTGATCATTTGGCATATGGGCTGGCATTGTGAGGCTAGTTATTATATATCTGTGTGACAGAATGAGGCCATGTGTACATCAGGATACGGAACCAGGTGTAATGCAAAGCCCAGTCTTAGCTCCTCTGTCCGCAGGTGGAGCTACGATAATAAGTGGAGGAAAAACGGTGATGGTGCCTGTTTTTCATTCCCCACAGTTGTGGGCCGTATAGCTTAAATTCAATATTGCGACATTTTTAGAATACATTATGGTATCAAATGTGATATTTAAGTCTGTTTAAACAAAGTTAATGAGACCATGCTTCCTGAGTAATAAAATAATAGTTGTTCTGCCTTTTTTAAACCAAAAGTTTTAACTCATTATTTAAAATGAAATGTGATATCTGATAAACAGTGATCTCTGACTGTGACCAGAAACTCACAGCTGTTGAAAGCAGAGAAGACGTTTATCCATAACTTTACATCTTACAAGGTGGGCCTGCAGGTTAGATGTGTCTAATAAGGTGGACAGTGAGTGGACACCTAAAGAAATGGGGACCCTAATGAAGTGTTTGTGTGTCTGTGTGTGTGTTGGGAAGGCAACACAGTTAACTTGGACAATACAAGTAACTTCCCAACACACACATAGACACACAAATCCTAACAAATGTCCCACTTGTGGGACTAATAAAGGTTTATCTTATCTTATCTTGACCACTTGACCTCAGAAAGCCATTGACGTTTTTACTTGTTCTGACCACTGGTGCCTAATAAAATGTTCACAGTGTGCTGCTCAGAGAATCTAGATAAGGGGTGTTGGGAGCAAAGAGAAACAATGTATATTTTGAGCTCTGATCCTTGTTCAACTGGTCTGTGAGTCATCTTTAGAAGTGTTAGAGTATATAATGAATACAATTATGCTTTCTCTCTCTCTCTCATAGTGAGAAAACCATGGTTCTGGAGGAGCTTTATTTTGTTTCACTGCGTACTGTGTGGATGTCTGTATTGACAGATGCTTACTTGGTGTGATTTGAAAATGCATACACTCTTTTCATCCGCTTTTTTATTTCATACTTGATTTCATACTGCTTGTAGCATCAGTAAATCACGCCTAAAAGACTAGCTTGACCTAATGTGCTAATGTGCTAACAAATTATTGAAGATAGGATCCACCAATTGTATTATTGTATAATGAAGATCAGTGAATATTCAATTTTCACCATTTGCAACATTAACTTTCTTGACTGAACTGTTGCTATTATAAAAAGCTTTACAGGAAGGAAATGAAAGTATTCCGATGCTACAGTTTTTGAATGTAAAACACTACATCCACTTCTGTCTTTCTGCTTTGTTCTCATAAATATGAATAGAAAAGCCTGTTTTTGTAAGTATAAACAAAGATTTACAAAATGAAATTGTTATGTGTAAAGAATTCAGACACTACAAATGAATAACATTAGTACTTTGCTGCAAAGCTGCTGCTGGCATTTGGAGCCTCGAGACATCTACAGTAAGAAGTAATTAACTTGTGGTTCAATTTTGGCACATTACGTTTGACATTCTTTTACCCCAGGGGAAAAAGAATAATTTTAGCTGTATGTTTGGGGCTGTTGTCTGTTTGAAATATCCATCTCCTTTCTTTTCCTGGCAGATGAGATTCAAATTCTCCTCTGTTCCAGTACACTGTTCCATTTCCTTCAATGATAGTTAATGCCTCAATACTGGAGGTGGAGGTAGGTTCATTACGATAAGCAGCCCTTTCATGCTCCCACCTCCATACATCATTGTGCATATTATATTTGCATCTCTTCATTTATTATATTTGCATCTCTTCATTTCTCTGAGAATGATGAGCTGAATTATTGCCAAAAGTCAGGTTGTTTGCATGGCCTTCCTCTTACCTACCTTACCATTAGAATGAATCATCTCGAATGGTGATTCGGACAGGTGATGAGTTTGCAGCTTACCATTTGCATGTTTTAGAGCTGTTGTACTGACAGGGATATTAAAAGTCTTTTCCAGGGTGCTGTACACCATTAAAATTTCTGCTTTATTTAATAATGATGTCCCTGAGAACCTCAGGAAGCTCTTTCAGCGTCACCATGATTCCTAATGGGACCATCTTTTATGATGACACCAGGGGCAGTTTGCACAAAAACATTTTTAATTTATATTTTTGCTTCTGATTAATATTTAGAACTTAATTAATTCTTAACTTTTACATGTATATTTTAATGTAGTGTCTGGGTGTGTTTTTCTTTTACAAATTTTTTTTTAATACATTTTTTTATGCTTATGAGCGCATACATTTTTTAAAATTATTATTATTTATGTGGCCATAAAACATTGTGGTAAATTTGAAGTGGATGTAAACTTACAGTCTATTAAATAACAAACAAATTTGTTTCCAAAAATACTGACCAAAAATCTAGGACACCGTGAACTATATATTTATTACACTGTTTTTTAATACTGAAATGTCTGTGAATAGAGCTATGACCTATGATTTGCTCTTAGTGTGCCTCTGTGTTACAATTATGATGGTTATTTTTGCCTTTTTTCAGAAGGGGTCATATTTTTATACCATGTTAACCTGTCTCAAGTCTGGAGGATGAAGGACAGTTGTAATTGATAGGTTTGAGGTGACTTCTTACTCTTAAACATGATTGGCAGTCATGATTGCAGAGAGGCAATTGATCCAAATTGTGACTGACACCTATGATGGACTCGCAGTTCACAGACTAAATTGAAAGAGCAAGAGAGATATATGGAAAAAGAGAGAGAGAGAGAGAGAGAGAGAGATTAAATAATTTAGCCATAAACACCTGAAGGGCTTTTTGCTATTAGCCTTGGGTGTAAAAACGGTCAAATTTAACATCTTTCTTTAATGGAGTCATACCCAGTGTGCTGGGCTGGTGGGCCATTTGTTGAGGCAAATTGTCTTCCAATTAACTCCTTTTCTATGTGAAGTCAAAAGTAAGCCTATTTTCCTCTCAGCTTAGCCATTAAGACCAAACTTTAGAGAGCGGCGGAACTGGCAGAGCCGAAGGAGAGCGATTAGCCAGAGTTTGAATAGCTGAATAGCTCCCTTTCTCCAGCCAGCCATAATTGAACCTCTAATTGTGTCCGTAATTTAGCTTCGTTGGTGGGTTCTTCCCAGAATTTCCCCTGAAAGGCCTCCTTCTAACTGCTTCTTCATAACTTTTTCGTCTCCCTCCCCCCCGAGCTGTCTCTTGCAGCGCGCTATAAATGTTTGATATAAACACTCTTGCTGTGTGTGGTTCAGTGGGGTAACGATTCTCCCCAGCTCCGCTGTGTGTGACATTACCCTTCCTCAGCTGCTGAACTTTAAACACGAAGGAAATGACAGAACAACACCCAGAGAGACAGACGGAAGACAAAGGATGGCGATAATGAGACCATTTCCCAGAATCCCCTGCAGGGGATCTGAAGATGCGTCAGTCACACCGAGCTAGAGCATGGCTGTAAACCATAGCGAAAAGGCTTCTGGGAAATGAACTGATAAATAAAGCAAGCTTTGGAAAGGCGTAGCCTCACCCACATGGTCACAAAATGAGACTGAGAAACGATGGGTCACATTTATTTCACTGATACATGGACATAGTTTACATTTTTCAAAGTCTACTTTTGGTCTCTTACACTTTCAGAATTATCTCGAGGTTGTGGGGAAATCTATAAATGGTGCAGAGCTATTCTTACTCTGCAGCTGTCAAATCTGGGCAAAGGATAATGAAAGTAGCTGACGCTGTCAAAAGTTGACACTGCTTTCTTATAGATCTGTAAATGTTAAATTGACCCCATACAATATATATGTGCAGTACGGTGGACATCTCAGTGTTTAGCCTCACTTCACTTATGGCTATTTTTGTTGCCAGTTAAAAGGTACCAGTGGCATCAGAGAGATCTGATCAACATTTTAAACTAATGTTTGATGCAGGATTGCCAGCTAAGGTGACACTCTCACTTTCAGTCTTAGTGTCAAAAAATCCCATAGCAAATCCCCCTGCAAAAGTTATAGGAGACTTCTGGAGGCTGTCACACATTTCACTAGTCACTATATTAATCACACAACAGCTGGTCAAATTTGTTTGTTGCTCTTGAAGGCATCTTTTTCCCCCTCTCCAGTACAGCAGCCAAATCTCTGGGAAGTTGCTCCAGCACTGATTCACAGACTTTGCTATAAATGGCACCAGACCCTTTGACTTTTGCAGTAAGTCTCTCCATGGGCAGCACCTAAAATATTTCTCACTACCACTGTGTAACTGTAGGTGGTTTTTCATGCATCCTGTTCAGTACATTACATTACATCCAACCCTGTGTTGTTGAATTAGTTAGACAGCCCTGTTAAATATGATGCTATGTAATTAATCTCAAAGCAGCTCTCAATCTAAAACAACACTTGAAGAAACTCACTGAAACTCACTGAAACTCACTGATTTCTTCTGGCCATTTAGGTGCCCAAAGCAAAATTGCTTGGTTGGTTTGGTTTGGTAAACATCACCAGAAAATTCTGAAATTCCCTCACACACTCCTCCACATTTTGCCCTGTATTTGAAGCATGTGCAATAATTATGATATTTGATGTAACTGCATTGTTTATGGTGTTAAACCATTAATGTCACACATCATCCTCCCTCTGCCTTCTCTCTCTAGGTTCAGTAATAAACTGTTCCACAGCTGAATACAATCATACTCTTTTCATTGCCATTTCATGCTAAAAATTCTGGAGATAATGGTTTTTTTATGTCTTACTTTGGTAATATATCTTGAATACATTGAACCATGAGCGCTGCATCATCTATTGAATCAAATTGTGAGGTAATTGTATTTTCAGCCTTTGCCTGTCGTGATTTATCTCATAGCTGATTGGTTCGGTTAGGTGATTAAAACTCACTACATAATGTTTTTTTCAAAATGTCTATGGAGAAAATGAATGGGAGGTTTTGTCTAAAAAAACTGTTCAGACCTGTAAAAGTAGATTTTTATTGTGAAACCTGACGCAAAGCCAGTGTTACTCTATACTCATTGGTATAATTTACACCAGTTTATACTGTTTGGCTGCACCGTTTTCCATGGTTGTGCTACACCCATTTCTACAGTTACACTACTCCCATTTCAAAAGCTTCGCTGCACTATTTACATGCTACACCCATTTTCACAGTTCTTCTTCTTCGTTTCTTTGCTTATGCTAGGATTAAGTTCTGAGATGGCTTGCTCCACTCCTTTATTAGGCTTATTATAAAGAGCTGTGTGGGAGCAGTCACTCAGAAACTAATTAGTAGACTAATTAGTGATAATGAACCAGTGTACCTCCCTAATTGAGAGGTTGCCTGCAAGCGACCTGCAAGCCTGGGCTCTAAATCACAAAATGACCGGCATATCTTGGCAGTGAAAAGGCAGAAATTCACAACACAGTCATGTTTTCCTACAGTATCATTACAAAGCCTGCCACAAAGTATCAGTCACAGGCCAGTGACGCCATCCGAGGTCCAGCATTAGTTGTTAGCATGGGGCAACTAAAAATACCCCTGATCCATTAACACAGGAGTGCTAATCTTCTCCCAGTCCGTGGGTTGATCCCTTGGTTTTGAGGATAAGGAGAGGCTGGCTAATTCAAGATCAGGGTCACCTTTACAGATCGCAGTCAAGCAGCCAACAGCAATGGTCATTTCAATTAAGTCTGTAAGGTCACTATGAGGAAAAAAATAAAGCTGTACCCAACACAGCCTTCGAAGGTACAGTGTCATTGAAACAGTACCTTTTACTCTGGAAAAAGAGGTTTCAGACTACTTGATTTAAAGGTGTATATCATTTATGCACAAAAATGTAATATAACAGTTACTACTAAAAGTGTTTAGATAGTCCATTAATGTAATTTGTATCTTTTGTAGATTGTTTTATAGTTTTACAGTAAACAGATAGGTGTCAAAAAAGTGCACATACTTCATTTCAATCTACGTTCAGTGAAAGACTGTAGCCTATCCGTGACTACCCACTATTATGAACTCTGTTCATGATTGGTCAGTTTCAGACCACAGGACCGCTGTTGTCCAGAAATTATGCAGGTGGACCATTCTTGGCCTGACATGATTTTTACAGTGCTTTTACACTACATTCTGTAATTGTGCACCAGAGAGGAGGAACTATAAGTGGCCAAGTATTGTAAAACCAGACTTTCATACATGGAACAACTCACTACATAATGATTTAATAAATTATTTTCAAAATGTCTGTGGAGAAAATACGTAGGTTATTTTGACTTCTGGGTACAAGACCTCTGATCTGTAAAAATTCCATGCATTGGTTCAGTGAGATTTACATTGTGAAACCTCACCCAAAGCCATTGCTATGATTGTTACACCGGTTTATACAGTTATTTCCTTGGTTTTGCTACACCTTCTTCTGTTGTTGTGCTACACCAATTTCTACAGTTACTCCCAATTCAAAAGCTCCACTACACTATTTACATGCTACACCCATTTCTATGGCCAGGAATTGTAAAATCAGAAATCTCGACTTAAGAAAAACCTTTCATATGTGGAAGAACAACCAAAACGGACAAAAAATAAAAAGAAAAGATGAAAAATAGTTTCAGTCAAAGACAGAGTACACTTCTGTTTTCATATTACAACGTACATCCTGGACAGAGGTTGATGTTTAAGTGCTACTAATCATTGCACTCTTTATGGATTGATTAGCATGCCTGTCTGAAGTTATTGTTGTTAGCACTCTGACAGGACTTGGTGCTGATTGCTACTTGACTGTGGGACTTGTGATTAGAAACCTAGTGATTATCAGCCTATAATTCCAGCAGGATGATTGTCAAGTCTAGTACAAGTACACAGGGCTGTGGACTCGAGAGACTGTGTATAGATACAGGATTAATCTCTGCATCTTGAGCTACATGAACAAATATTTTTTTTCCTACCAGAGTGGAAGTCTATATGATATACATGTATACACAATTTTACTAGGAAACCAATAGGGTTTGAGGGTACATGCTTATGCACAATGATTCATATTTGGAAGGGCTTTGCCGATTTGGGGTATCAAGGAGTGACAGCTGCCCTTTAGAGTCTTCGTGTCCAACACAGGATTTTCATGGTACCAGAATTTTGATTTTAAGATTGATGCCAAATATCAGTACTAGCATTTGCTCAGTACCAAATGATACTATAACAAAAAGTTAAACTCAATTCAGACTCTATAGATGCAGACAAAATACAAGATCAATCTGGTGATAGCCTATTTAAATAAAGAAATCGCTGGAAATTGTTGAAAGTTATGAAATTGTTTGCCAAATTGCCTGAATTAAAAGTTATTGAACTTTCGACACTTTTGCCTCTCTAATAACACAGGTCAACAGGTCAAAATCATCAGAGATAAGTTTATGTGGGTTTTGTAGTGTTTTTCATGCTGATTTC
>JBBPCY010072051.1:0-11359 GCA_037974405.1 Brachyalestes nurse | reverse complement strand
TGCTGGGCTTCCCACATACATCCCACAATAAACTTTCCTAGGCAGCCCAACTGGGCCCCAGTATCAGCCCGTTTACTTGCCCACGTAGAGCCCATGCCCACCTAGAACCCGACCAGCCCACTGTAAACCCATGTTGGCCCCACAAGGGCAGGATGAAGTTCAAAGGATGTTTAATGCCCATTTAAACTGCACATGTAAGGATAATATATTATGTATGGTTCTGTAACAACAAAGAAAGAAATTACTACTGTGCTTATGTTAAACAGATGCTAGATGGGCTAAATGCTTTGTGTAAATCTACAACAATAAACTAATTATTCAAAGTGCCTGAATATATACAGCACAGCCATGAACGATTCAGCCTTTACTCTCTTTAGCTTACTGCCGTTATAGTTATTAGCAGTGTACAGGCTAATCTAGCATCTTTCTGAAAATGAACAGAACTAGCACAACAGCGCCATATGAACTTACTTTACAATCGATAATGATGTAAACACAGACAGTAAAGAGCTAATAAAGCACTGTCTCCAGCAAGCTGCTTTCCTGTCTCTCTCTCTCTCTCTCACTCTCGCAATAAACACGCACCCACAGTCCTTTGCACGCACCAATGCTCTTTTTACACTCCTGCCTTTCTTACACCAATCTGCATCAGTCTAAAAAATTAAAACTATACACTTTGCAGATAGTGCCACAAAACTTTTATTGCCACAAAACTTTTTAGGGATTATATAAATACACGACACAAACGGATCAGCTAGTAAATAGTGGCAAGTCTTGTTTTTTTCCCCCAGACAGTTTTCTTTGGATGGACAGAGCATACCTCAGGGGGGGTACGGCTTGTCCCTGGGGGGCATTGCCCCCACCCTCTTTGTAGTGTTTTTATATAGTATATACTATTAGCAGATTGCTCTATTCTCTGCTGTATTTTTTGTCTTTTCCACCTCTCAAAAATGTAACTTGACTCGGAGAGCTTTGCACAAGAATTCCAATGTGCATGGACTGTTTGTCCTATGCGCAAATGGCAAATAAATATCTTGAATCTTGAATCTATAAGTGCAGCTACTATTTTAGGGTCTTGACCGCCACAACATGTACCCAAGAGAGTGAGACAGGGTCTCCACCTCACCAAACCAGGGGTATGGGTCTAGTGAGGTTGATGTGGTCCTTCAAAATAAAAGCTTCACAATAAATCAAGGAAAATAATAATAAAAATAGAACAAATTTAGAACAGTTTTTTTTTTCCCCAAACAAATCTAGTGTAACCAACACCACTCTGGTACACAAGCGACAGAGTTACTGTTGGATGGCATCGCTCCTCTTTTTCTGAGGGCAACTGAAGTCGAGAGCTTCTTGGAAGAGGTGTTGCGAGGGGCAACTTTGCTTGTGAATGTAAGTGTTGGATACTGTTAGGAATAAAAATTGTTTACTGCTGATGTCTCAAATACATATTATTGTATTGATTTTTAAGTCACACACTATGACCATGGCACAGGCCTTCCATTTGTGGAAGTGTGGAATATGCATGAAGATGAGGTGCGTGTGTTGGCAGTTGTGAAAACTTCATGGATGTTATGGCTGGAAATGGTTCTGATTTCATTTTGTTTTTCCCTTAACATTTGTAGCCTGTGCTGCTGAATCGGACTCTGGCAGATCAGGATTTTGCCACCTGGACATCACCTGATTGTTCCATGTAACCAAACCCCATCCACCTGGACATCACCTGATCGTTCCATATAAGCAAACCTCATCCACCAATCCCTGGAACTCCCTCCCCCCACAACCTCCATCCTTTGTGTCTTTAAAAATAAACCTTTTCATTCCACTAAAGTTGTCTTGTATCTCCTCCAACCAGACTGCGTCCGGCAACTAAAATATGTAAACCTAAAAATATGATGATGATGTATGTATGTTAAGAATAAGAATACAAGTGAACTACCAAATGTATTCTACTCTGGTCCTGCACTGTGGGAGTACACTGGAGTTCCCGAAACCCACACGAACACAGAGCTAGCAACTCCACAAACACGCCGCCCGGCTGGGATTTGAACCTAGCACCTTCTCCCTGTGACGTGACAACACTACCTGTTTCTCAACATTAACACTAAATATCAAAGATCAAGCATTTTCCGCACTGTGTTCTCATCAAAAGATACAAATAAAAATCCCACATTTTGCACAACCTTCTTTGAACTAAACCACACACAAACATACATAAACACAAACATACACAGTTGTGTTGCGTGGAACCAAACACATTTAAAATTATATTGGTGGTGAATGGAACCAGACATCTTTAAAACACATATAATGGAGGTAAATGGAACCAGACGTCTTTAAAATACATATAGTGGAGGTGAATGGAACCAGACATCTTAAAAACACATATAGTGGAGGTGAATGGAACCAGACGTCTTTAAAACACACAGAGTGGAGGTGAAAGGATCCAGAAGTCTTTTAAACATATATAGTGGAGGTGAATGGAACCAGGCGTCTTTAAAACAAATATAGTGGAGGTGAAGGGAACCAGAAGTCTTTTAAACAAATATAGAGTGGAGGTGAATGGAATCAGACGTCTTTAAAACACAGAGTGGAGGTGAAGGGGACCAGACGTCTTTTAAACGCATAGAGTGGAGGTGAATAAAACCAGACGTCTTTGAAACACACATAGTGGTGGAGAATAAAGCCAGACGTCTTTAAAAAAAAAAACAGTGGTGGTAAGTGGAACCAGATGTCATTAAAACACATATAGTGGCGGTGAATGGAACCAGACGTATTTAAAACACCTAGAGTAACACCTAAGTGAAATTAATAATGCATATTTACTCCATTATACTTTTTATTTTACTCCATTATATTTTGCGGTAATTATCTGTACTTTCTACTCCACTACATTTCTCCAATTTATGCCATTAGTTGTTACGTTGTATGAACAAAATTTCCTCAGAATCTTCCATGAAAAAATGGTTAGCCTGTTGCGTTCTGTAGTTGTTTGTCATTTCCTACCAATCAGGTGGCTTTATTAGCTCCAACAGGGCTGGGCTGGGACAATAAATCTTACCGGGCATTTTTTTAAATGGGAATACGCTAATGGGACAACGTGCCGGTGTCCCCCTCAATGTCGTGCTTTTGAGGGGTTGGGGGTTTACTGACGGGATTCCACGCCCACCGGGGCCCCTCTTGCTGTTTTTTTTCGGGGTGGTGGGGTTGGGTGTTGACGGGATTCCGCGCCGGCCCAAATTTACCTGAGCGGTCCAATTTTAACATTGGCCCACCAGGCAAATGCCCGGTATGCCCGATGTCCAGTTCAGCACTAAGCTCCAATGATAGCAGATTAGCTGCACAAGCTGGTAAACTGGCTAGATCTCAAGAAGACCTTGGCCATATTTAAGAAAGTTATTTGAGTTCAAAGGAGCAAAGAATGAGTCCTTGGGTTTTCAGTGTATCCCATGCCTGCCTCAACCCAAAGAATTGTTGACATTTAAAAACTCCCCTTTAAATTTGAAGAAACATAAAGGTAAGCTATGCTATGGTATGCTATTCTTTTGGGTATGTAATGACATATTATGATACTGTTATCTAGCGAAATGTATGTTGACATACAGAAAAAGTATCAAAATCACACAAGTGTCGGTAGAGGTGTAAGTCAGTATATCTACTATTCTTTTACAAAATGGCACAACCCAGATGTTGAGACAAACCATTGCGTGAGTACTTTTACTTAAAAAAAATACTTTAAAGTAAATTTAAAAGTAAGTACTTCGTATTTTTACTTAAGTAAGATTGTTGATGTAGGAATTCTGCTTTTACTTGAGTACATATTTTGCAGGATATTTGTACTTTTAATTAAGTACTAAGCTTCAGTACTTCCTCCACCACTGAAAGTGAGCCTGTAAACTGATTATGAGAACACTTCCCTTGTTCCTGCGCATGTGTGTGTGTCACACGCACAGGGTCACGTGACGTAACAAGGCACCGGAATTGACTCACGCAGGTATATAAGCAGGAAGCAGGTACTCATCAGCACCAGACATTGAGTTCATGAAAACTCATTCCAGGTCCCGTCCCTACCCAACTCATGACTCACATGCTCTCTGGAGCATCTTCTCTACCTGTCAGTGTGTGTGAGAACGTGGGTTTCCTGGTGGAAATCTCTACTCCTCTTGGAGCGTTCTCAGATCACCTGTGTAGCTTACCTGCTCACTCGTGTGTATCCGCGTTTGAGTTTTCCTCTACGCTACACAGGAGGGACTTCTCATCAGTCATCTCGCGGCAGGAAGCTACTAGCAGTGTTGGAGAGTAACAGAATACATGTAATGGCGTTATGTATTTAGAATACAAATTATGAGTAACTGTATTCCGTTACAGTTACTGTTCAAATAGTTGATAAATAGAATACAGTTACTTTGTTGAAATAAATGGATTACACGGCAGTATTTTCCTGTTTCTCATGTTAGGCTATCCCCTCAGCCGAAGTATTGGGGACCTTAATTGCAGTTAGTTTAAGCCACTCTGGCTGATGTGGTAGGCCAGCTGAATATCTTTAGGCATGATGGTGACTCTCTTGGCGTGGATGGCGCACAGGTTTGTGTCCTCGAACAGATCCACCAGGTTAAGCCTCACGGGCTTCCTGCAGGGCCATGACAGTGGAGCTCTGGAAGCGGAGGTCGGTCTTGAAATCCTGAGCGATCTCATGCACCAGGCACTGGAAGGGCAGCTTGCAGATCAGCAGCTCCGTGGATTTTTGGTAACGGCAGATCTCTCTCGGAGCCACAGTGCCTTGTCTGTATCGGTGAGGTTTCTTCACGTTACCGGTGGACGGAGCGTTCTTGTCAGCAGCCTTCGTGGTCAGTTGCATCCTGGACGCCTTACCACCGGTGGATTTGCGGGCTTTACTTTATTCTTGCTATGGTAGCCACAAGAAAAATAGTGAAAACAATAGTACATTATATAGACTAAACAATACTATGCATAACGGAATACGTTACAAACTACATTTTGGTGCATGTATTCTGTAATCTGTAGTGGAATACATTTTAAAAGTAACCTTCCCAACACTGTTTATTTATGATATGTCAGGCTGAAACCAAATTATATAATTTGAAAACTGACCCCCTTGGAAAATTAAAAACTGAGAAAATCACATTTAAACATTTGACTGTATCCCAGTGTTGGAATAGTCCAATGTTATTTGGAGGAAGCAGAGCACAATTATGAACAATCTATAATGTATATAGATATATATTGTCCAAAATCCATCTTTGAGTCACACTCAAAGGCTCTGTTTACACCTGATTACTGTTTTTTGAGTATCAGGATAATATCTGGGTAAGGCCTAGCTGCATAAAAATGCAGGTATAAACGCACCCAAGATGCATTTAAAATATAAATCTGATTGTTTGAACCAGGAAGTGGTCTGGGATGCATTTCAGTCACATTTCATGGCAATGTAAATGCATCCACTTCTCCAAGATGCATTGGTATAGTGACAGCGTCCCTTCCATTTCTGCTAATTTAAGAGACCGCCCTTCAGTGCTTAATGCAGGTATTGCTGCTCTTTCAATGTATCTTCTGAGTGAGTTTAATTTTAATTAGTAGCCTACTTTGGGTGAGCCAGTTAACTCAAATACAGCACCAGTTTTGTTAAACTTTGCCTTGCTTTATTGTTTTTCATTGTCTCGCTACAATACATTACATTTTAGCTCATGTGGTTCATGATGATGATGAGACAGGAGGATAATTATTCTTAGCAACCGTCTTCTTGTAAAGAACCGACTGTGTTGTGCAAAATGTGCTTTTCTTTTGAACAGAACAGAAAACTAAGGAACAGCACTGTCACGCCCCCCAGATAGGGACTTTTAAGTTGAATGGGGGCGTGGCAATGAAATAGGCCAGGCTGGCCATTAGTTTTGGGACACTTTAAGTTGCACCTGTTTTGAGTTCCGTTCTGTTTAAAAGTCATGTTTGTTCACGTTTTCTTTGTTCTGTTCTCCATCACGCTATCCTGAGTTTGTGTTCGCCTGGGTATCCTTTGTGTTTGCCTTTTTCTCGGCCCTCGTGCCTGTTTTGTTTATTTTTAAAAATAAAACGAAAAGAAAAGGAATGGATGTCTGCTTCTGTGCCTCTTGCCTGGGCGAGCCAGACCCAGTCGTGACACAAGGAGGGAAAGATGAAAAGAATAAAAGTTATCTCTTTTTCAGAATAAGGAGGTGGAAATGTAAGCAGAGACTGTTGCACACATACTATATTTTGCTTGTCATTTCAGCACTCATGAGTAGAGCAACAGTGCGTCCCCAGACGCAGCACAGAAGCAGTCCTGCATCTACTAAACAGGCACTAAGTCTATTTTTAACAAAAACACATATGTCAAATATATGATGGGTACCAATGAAAATAAATAAGTATAATGTTAAAACTATTCAAAGGGTACACATTCCGGTAGGTCCACGGGCCTAAAATAACTGGATATTTGTTTCCCTCAAATTTGTGGTGTTTTCCAGGAACAATTATTTATTCGGTTCTAAGAAAAAATCCATTATAGCATTTTTCAAAATCATTCGTTTCATCCCCCCATCATCCTCTTAGCCATCTTCAAGTTTATCAAAAATCGGATGGCTAAAATGTTTTTATTATTACACGCTTTTATTATTGTTCTCTTTAAGGTTTTATTTACCTGAGTGGTGATAATTAGAGATCCAGTATGAAGTTACTCAAATTATGTACGCTTTTGCGCTGTGAAGACTGAAAACTGCCATGCATTTTACAGTTTATCCCACGCATGCCTACTTGCGTACCACTCCTACTTGCGTGTCAACTCCTGATCATATATCATTTTACAGGAATATTTTCCAATCTCTTTTTACCCCTTAATTAAACTGGCTGTTTTTGTAACTGTGCCCTGCGATCTCGGAAACTTTTTGAAACTTTGACAATGTTTATGGAGTTTTATTCAACTTAAAAAAGTACGTGAAATTTGGTTTCCCATTACATAGACCCTTTGAAGAGAACACAGTTAAAGTCTCTGAATGTGTCATTAAGCCTAATGATAGACTACTAGCTGCTCCAATATGATACTAACTTCTGATTTCTCCGGTCTGTAATTACAGTGTGTTCTTTTTTCTGGGCTGCTTGTTTGCACTTCTTTGCTTATTCCCTCTATGAGAAGCTCCAAAGGGCCTGCTGGATGAAAGTGCAGAAATGTTAGATCGTTTTTGATGGGAGGGTATGCTTGTGGGAACCGTAAGATGGTGTCAGAAGTAAATAAGGCTTCCTCTTGGCAAAGGGTTTTGAAATGTAACCATCTCAAAAGGGAAACAGTGCACAACATTATTGAGGATCTCAAATACTCAGTTCATTTTCAAGGCGGTTCGAAGGCAGAAGGTTATTTTGGGTCTGTTGTTACAGTCAACTGGGAATACATTTTCCCTGTTAACTGAAATCTGCATTCATTTAATGACTAATAATAAATAACAGTCTGTAGTGCTTGGATGGAAGTTGGGAGCAAAGTTGGGAGAGAGGCTAAATCAGTGCTTGCGGCTCCTAGGATATTTTAATTACCTTTTTAGTGATGTTTAAGTTACTTTTTTGTCATCAGCAGCTGTGTACACGTACATTGTGTGATGAGGCATTTCTCAATGGACAATGGTGCAACACATAGCCACAGTTAATTAATAGAAAAAGCTTTTACACTAGTTAGCCAATGACTACACAGCATTTCCTGCTTTTCACAACTGACAAGTTAAAAATACACTATAAAGGCTTTACACCTACACTACATGGACAACAGTATTAGGACTCCTGACCATTAAACCAGCAGGGATTCTAATGACATGACTAATGACATGGGGATTTAATCACATAGACTTTAATATGGAGTTGGTCCCCTCTTCACAGCTATAACAACTCACACTCTTCTCCATGAGATTTTGGAATGTTTCTGTGGGAATGTGTGCCCATTCCTTCTGCAGAGCATTTATGAGGTCAGGCACTGATATTGGGCGAGAAGGCCTGGCTCTCAATCTTCATTCCAGTTCATCCCAAAGGTGTTGGATGGGGTTGAGGTCAGGGCTCTGTGCGGGCCAGTCAAGTTCCTCCACACCAAACTCATCCAACCATGTCTTTATGGAGCTGCTTTGTGCACTGGGGCACAGTCATGCTGGAATAGAAAAGGTTCTTTCCTAAACTGGGTCCACAAAGTTGGAAGCCTTGCGTCTTGGTATGTCTTGGTGTGCTGAAGCATTAAGATTGCCCTTCCCGGGAAATAAGGGCCCAAACCCTGTAAAACAAGTATGTCTCAATACTTCAATATAAGCCAACACTTGATTCAAAGAACTTACAAAAGAAAGCTATGGTGACTAATTTGTAGTCTTTCAATACTGAAATGTATACAATTTTCCCTGGTTGGACACTGGATGTGCTGCATATATCTGAGCAGTTCCTAGCTGAGGTTTGCTCTATCCTCTAAAATGATGAGGTTAGAGTGGATGATTCTACTTTATATGATTTATCTGGCAGCTGAGAGGTTGGAGTACCTCTCTTGTGCAGTCTTGCAGTGGAATGTAAACACCATTTTGAACGCAGTAAGTAAAAAGGTCTACAGTTAATAAAGCAGGTCCAGAGAAAAGGCTGACAGATTGTACTTAACATGTCTACGCACCAACCTTTATTTATGTAGAAACCATCGTTTAGCTTGTATCAGCTCAATATGGTAGTAAACCAAGTAGGTAACTGCACTGTTGGGAGGTTTCTTTTTGTTAAGAGAAAAAGGATTAGCAAGGAGTAATTGTACTAGCACATCTACAGTGTCCTGCAATTCCCATATATTTTAGCAGTAGCCCTGACTGCAATGTCTGAAAACTGCATTTGATGAATGAATAAGAGAATTAGATTGCTGAATGTTCAACAATTCCTCTCATGTATTTGGGTAAATTCACAAAGTACAGTATGGTCGGAAAAGAATGTTCAAATGAGCACAGTCCCAAGGCTTCACCCACGGCGCCATCCTTTACAGAGAACACAACCACAAGAGAGATTCTAACAAACAGCAACCTTTCCCAGCTCTGAGAGCTTCTCCTGGGTTAATGGTCCTCCAATGGACTTCCAACCTCTTGTTATAATTTGCAGTGATGAAGCATGACAATTGTGCTAGGCCATGAACCGTGCCATCGAACGAGGATGAAACACTCCCCTATGATTTATTTATTATGCATCTGAAGCTTGTAAGAGACATATTCATGTTTTTAGCTCATATGTAGCATCTCTACAGTGACTCCATCTGAGAAATCCATAAGCTATGTCACAGTCGGTGATGGATCTAGGACTTAACCTACAGAGATGCTTCCCCCCTCACAACAATGTACCCATTATAAGTCCAGCTATATGTATTTGTTTAGGTCCCAGAAATAGTTTGGCCTTCTCTGAGAATCCCTCAAAGGATCACCAAGACAAAATTCAGATTAGGACAAAGATCAGACTAGGTGTACTTACCCTTCTGTAGCTCAACAATGATAGACTTTAGCCCATCTGTTTCTGCACAGTTTATCAGCCGCCCTCCTCTCATGATTAGTCAGTTTAGGATCACAGGACCACTAATCAGCATATATTTGAGTGGTGGACCATTCTCAGCTTGGCAACATTACTGATGTGGTATCTGCATGCTAAAGTGTAAAAGGTATAGAATATAAATGGAATTCATTACGTAATTGTACTTAATTACAAAATGATTAGCACTCTTTAATCCCCGTTGCTAAATTACAATAATAGCTCTTCTTAGGGTTAATAATTTAATTATTGAGAAATATTCAAATCCACATCCTAGATCAACATATATGAGGATGACTATTGCTATCACTTGTCAAAGGACACCCACCCTCTGTGTTATTTGCTGCACTGGAATATCAGAATGTGTTTGTTGGCAGTGTGGCAGCATGGCTTAATCTGTATACCTTTCTGTACCCTGAGCCTCATTCTCTGACAACAGAATGATCTCTACAGGAATGGAGAGGTGGAGGTTAATGAAGGTTATTTCAGGAAGGCATGAGGTCTCTGTTTGCAGCTTGCTGAGTAGCTGATGCAGAGGGCCCATTTGCCGATGACTGTAGGGACAGAACATATTGCCCCTGTACATCTGTCTGCACTTACAGAGTAAATAACTTGTGTAACAACCACTTTACACAATTCATGCCTTAAAAACCCAAAGTCTCTTAGGTGTAGATTAGTGATGCATCAAAAGAAAAGTTGTGGGTGAAAGTACAATTATAAATCGGGACACACTGGACCGAAAAAAATGACAGGTTTTAGTCTTTAGTCTACAGTGCCTCTAAAATCCAGCATCGCCAACAACAGAGATTTTCATTGCATTTTGCCACTGTTGATTACAAATGTTTTTAAAGGGATTTTCCTTTCTGCTTGTCTCGCTTGTGTTTGAGTGGGATGCCATGTTTTTAAGTGATCTCAAACCTGTAGTGGAGAAGTCCCTGGACATTGCACCCCCTCTTGATACCTGGCATGAAAAAGGATTACAAGTCTCTCGTGTAATGTCACCAACCTTGAATTAGCTCCACACAACCCACTTTTTTAGTTGTTCTGCTGCTCTAACTGTCTGAAAGTGTCTGTGCAGTAATTTTGATATTTCATTGTAGCCCTAGTTAGCATTTTCCAGGCCTTTTTAGTATTTAATCTAAAAAAATCACCACAGTGACACCAAAAAGATAGTTTTGATGTATTTGCCTGTACAGAAAGCAAATAGAACAGAAATCCCACTAACTCAAAGCGCATATAGAATCGTTCATTGGCTTTTGCTAAACACCACCATTGCATGTTTATGTAAAACTTCTTTTTGTGGAACACATGAATCCTTCAGTCAAAGGTGCTTGTAAATTAAGCTGTACAATTGGTTCTTCCAGAGATGGGACTCATTTTTCAGAATAACTGCCAGCTTTGTGGTGTGGGAGGAGATTTCACATGTTTCTACAATAGCTTTTGTAAGACATTGTTTCAGTCCATCTCATTCTAACACACATTGTTACAGTGTAATTGTTATAGATTTGGATTCACATTATATTGTTATTTGTGGAATTCATTCAAGTGCCCACTGGTTTCTATTATAAATGAGTTTAGGGTCAACCGGTTTTCTGTTACTTTCAGTTTTCTAAGTTCTGGGAAAGCTCTTGTGTGTGGTAATGGAAGGTGTGCTATACAGACCCTTTCCAAAAATTAGAATATCATGGAAAACACTGTCATAGATTATAGATTCAGGGCCAACAGCTTAAACGATTTCAAGTATCTAGTTGTTTATTTGTACATAATTTGGGCTTCCAGCTCATAAAACCCACGAAAACAGGAATTCAAAAAATTAGAATAC
>JBBPCY010072050.1:0-11361 GCA_037974405.1 Brachyalestes nurse | reverse complement strand
ATTTAGTATAAATTTGATATATACCGCTATATATATATATATATATAGATATATACATATTTTTTTTTTTTTTAATTTATTTATTTTTTTTATTTATTTATTTATTTTTTTAATTAATTGATTTTTTTAATAGAATTTTGGCACCACTTGTCCTCATAGGCCATTTGAGATATTGGCACTGTTCCAACATTCAATAATGCAATGCATAATGCAATACGTGCATTATATCACACCCCTATTGTGCTTATATAACTCTTAAATCAAATGATCAGGTGGCGAGTATTGATCATTTACAGTTTGAAATTTTTGTGGGTGTATGGAGAGAGAGCAGAGGGGCTAGTCACTTTGGGAATGAATACGGAGAGAGAATCTTTAAGTGAGACTGTGACGTTAGCTCACTCAGCAAAGAGATGGCAGCTCATAAACAGCCTTTAAGACACTAAAGCTCAGGTCAGTTATAAAAAAAGAGGTTGTTGAGGTTGACTAAAAATAAACCACTGAATGCTTGTTTTAGTGCTGAGGCTGCAGTTTACAGTTTTCAGCAGAAATGCAGTCTAATTGGTTTTTAGCGAAGCTGAACATTTGGCTTGTAGAGCAGATCCTGGCCTTCAGGTCCTGAAGTTTAAGGCTCTTGTTCTCTTATCAGGGAATGAGAGTGTGAGATACAGCCCTCCTCTTATCTCCACAGGAGTCACTTTGTTCCTCCTTATCAGCTCCAGACCTGTCAGGAGGTGCTAAAGCTCATGTAGTGATTAGTATCCAGTTTCATCAGGCTGTAAATTCTCTTCCAGATGGCGCAGTATATCAGCTTGTAATGGTCCACAGGAGACCTTCTCCAGCTCTCCAGACCCATACAGTGGTCTAGAAATTAAGCAGTTCCTTACACCATTATTTTTAAGTAATTATATATTGGATTGCATCACTATATAACCAATTTGCATTTGGGATTTTTACCCACCACAACTTCACAAACTGCCACCAATGCAACAAACAGCTCAACACGCTTGGAAGAGAACGCTAACCGCTAATTCTGTTACATCAGCTGACAGATGCTCATGCTTGCTAACATCACACTGAGCGATGAGGGGGAGTGTGAAGACCACCCTACCCACCCAGAGAGAGAAAGTACAGCAATTATGTGTGGTGTGGGGAGAGGGAGGACCACCATACCCATCCAGAGACAGAAAGAGGATAGCAATACTGAGTGATGGGGGAGAGGAAGGACCAACATACCCAACCAAAGAAATAGAGTCAGTTATACTGAATGATGGAGAAGAGGGAGGGCCACCATTCGCACCCAGAGAAAGAGAGAGAGAACACGGTTATATATATGTGATGTACAGAACATATTGGACACCGTATTCCCTGTTCTAATGGACGGTTCATGTTCTCAGAAGGTCCACTACTATAAATAAAGATGATGATGATGATGATGAAGTTACTCTACATGCTGCTACATTTATACCTCATCTAAAGTCATTTTTTCACTAAAGCCTTCATGGTAGCCTGGCTTAAAACACTCTATACACCTCAGCTACTCCTCCAGCTCAAGTGCAGACAGGGAGAAGTGGCCACTTAGTCCTGAAGAGCTGGATCTTCCCAGGAGGACCAGGATGAGATATGAATCTCAACTAAAGACCCTTCATTCCTACTCTTAAGCTCAGTCGCTTACACTGCAATGATAAATGAGGAAGCTCCTCAGTGGACCCAGCTGAAGATTCTTTTACCCTCTGAAGTCTGGAGGTGCTGTCTGAGCTATAAGAAGTGACAATATTGATTGTTAAATCAGTTGTTAAAATCATGTTTTTCTGGGCATGTTTTGATTACCAGAACCAGTTGGGTTTATACACTCACTACTTAAATTGTGTAGGACCCAGCGGGTCCTGCATGACCACCCCCTAGTGGTTAGGGCGTTGCCCTTGCCATTAGAAGGTCATGGATTCAAATCCCATGATTGCAAGTGGCACCTCTGAGGTACCCTGAGCAAAGTACCGTCCCCACACACTGCTCCCGGGCGCTGTGTTCCTGGCTGCCCGCTGCTTTACTCGGTGAAAGGGGTAAATGCAGAGAATAATTTCATGCTGTTCACACTGTGTGCTGTGGTGTGTTCATGTATGATAAATGGTTACTTCACACTTTACACTATACTATAGTTAGGTAAGCACAGAGCATTTTAGAGCAATAGACTGACAATTGTTTGTTGCAAAAATTACAAAATTTGCATGGCAAGTTGGCCTCGAGGAAGCGCATGACCTGAGCACATTACGACTTGTTTGTGGTCTAGCCCCACCTAGTCAGTGTAAAAACCTAGCACTTCAGTAGCTAATATCTTGAGATGTAAAATTGCAGTATCTGACACTCCACATCACTGCCACAATATTTAGAAACATTCCAAATTTCATGATTTCATAGGGGGCACCACAACTGACACAATTCAATATCTCAAATAATGCTTAAGCTAAATGTTGAAATCTGGCACTGGTTGATTTTAGTCTTTAAATCAATTCAAATAGTCCTCTTTCATTGGCGGTCAGAATATTCAGTTTCTCACTGCTTGGCTCTGCTCATTGCTGCTTATTCTCTCAGCTCATTTTTCCCAAAATGCTTTTGAAGAATCTTAAAAAGTGTTTCCTGGTGTCCAGCTCATGGCATTCCAAGCAACCCTGTATGATTTATAATTGAATTAAATTACATGAAATATTATGAAAAGTGACGCTAAACTTTTAATTAGCTTTGAATAATTAATTCCACAATGAGTTACATAATTGATTGCATTTACTCTGATTTCCATCCTATATAGAGAGAATCTGTACTTGTGACTCTTTTCTGTTTGCAAAACAGCAAAACAACAGTGTACCTTTCACCAAATTTTGACCATAATAGAATATCTATGAGATCCTCTCTAAAAAAATTAAAATGAGGAGCTGTTCACATAAACTCAGAAGAATGTGAGTAGTTAACAAGAGTGTGGAACCCATTTGAAAAATATCCTCGTGAGGCAGCAGAGTCAAACTCTGCCAGCCGTTAACCATAAAAGTGTGAACCCCTCTTCCCCCCCTCTAGCCAATGGAACACTCGCGTGCTGCTGGGGTCGGGCGGTCGGAGCTGTAGTAATTAGTGGCTCTCAGAAACGTCTGCGGCTAATAAACGGAGAGAGAGAGAAGCAGGATGGCAGTTTTCCAAAGAGCAACTAGAATGTTCTTGCTCAGAGAAACATTATCACTTCTTTACCGTTAGCAGCACTGGAGCCACGAGGCTAACATAGTTAACGAATGATGGAAATGTATGTGTGCTAATCCACATGGTGCTCTCTGCCTAAATCATCACACACTAGGCCTGGCTGACATGAGGATGTGAGAGTGTGAGGTTATGACGGTATAGTGCGGTATCTAGAAATAGTAATGGTATGACTCTTAATATGCCCCTCCCCATTGATGTAAACCAATGCACCATAAAAACACTAATGTTCTCACTATTTTTCCAGTTATTTGGCTTTTTGTAAGGTTCTTTTGTGTTTTTCTCATTTCCTTGTCTATGTTGTTCACCATGTGGCTTTGTTTATGTGTTTGTATTACATGTGTGGTTGTGTTTTGGTCATTATCCCGTCTTGACTCCGCCTCCTTGTTATCCTGTTAACCTGTTTCTGTCTTCTCCCCTGCCCAGGTGTTTCTATTGTCTTTGTTATATGTGTTAATATTTAGCAACTGTTTTTGTTAAACTCCTCATTTGTTTTGTTTTTGTATTTGTATTAAATGTTCAAGCTTACATCCTGTCTGCCTTGACTCTCGTTTAGCTCACACTGCCCCACACACCCACCAAATAGCACAAATAAAAACTCTTTGAAGAAACACTGGCGAAACAAAACTTAAACCCCACGCCCCTCCAGCAACAAACAGAATTTGGTTAAATATCGTAGTCTAATGTCAGTACAGTATAAAAATACGAATACGAATTCACAAAAATACGAATTCACACATTCACCTGTGTAAACCTGTGGAGATGTTCAGAAATCCCAAACAGATCACAAATCTATGATAGCATAGCTAAAAACATTACTTTTGCTAGGTTACGGGGACGCTGGCGAGACTAACGTCGCTCTGTCTAGCATGTTTTTATTTGGCATTTTTTTAAAATGTATGATTTATTGTAAATATTCATCTTTCCCAGTCCGCCCCCAAATCCACTGGTGGTAAGGCGTCCAGGATGCAACTGGCCACGAAGGCTGCTCCCAAGAGCGCTCTGGCCTGCGTTGGCATGAAGAAACCTCGCCATTACAGGCCCGGCGCCGTGGCTCTGGATGTTCAGCTTGCCCACCGTACCTGCGGGGAGCGGCTTGAACTAACTGCGCTTGTGGTCCCCAGTGCTTTGGCTGTCGCGCACAGGGTTCTTGCTGTGGACGTCCTGTTATTTTATTTTGTTATTTTCTCCTTCTGTATGCACTTTGAGATGTTTTGTAAAATCTAAAGGGCTATATAAATAAAATGTATTATTATTATTATTATTATTATTATTATTACTTTGATCCATCTTTGTAGCGAGTCATACAGCTTCAGAAACCATATAAACAAGTCTATTACAGATCACTGAACACCTCCACATGCTGAGCTGATTCAGGCCTGTAGTTAACGCCATGCTAACCAGCACGCTTGGCCTCCATGGCTTTTCCTCCGGCGCTAAAACATGGAGCACTGGAAGAATCGTCACTTTGGCCGAACTGCGGCTTCAGAACTTTAATTCAATAATAAAAGTGAGCTCAGCGTTTCTAAAGGTCAGTGTTATTTTGTTGTTGAACAAGTGAGCGGCGCCGTGACGATGATCATCAGGTAATGATTTAAACGCGGTGAGTCACACTCCGTCACATCAAGCGGGTCCGACGCCTCTGCTGGATCCCGATTGCTCTGTTTGTCTATTTGTGCCCAAGGCAACCGGGGGGTCTGAGGAGAGGGGCAAATAGCCTGACTAGCAAAAAGCTGCTCAAGGGAGCCAATAAGAAAATGAAGTCATGAACTCTTTTGGCTCGGAACTTCAGCATAGCATGGTTTTTGAATTGTGGACATGAGTTTCTTATCAAAAAAACCTGGTGCTGTTTCTGCAGCCCACCCAAACCTGCACCTCACTGATCTAACGGCTATGGGATGCCTCATTTATCCAGCCCTGCCCAGGCTGGAGGGGCTGCCCCAGGTTTTGGGGGATCCTGACCGAAGGCCAGACTTTCTCCTGTCAAGCTTAACAAGCTGCACGACAAAGACAAAAACAAGACACTCTGCTCGGAGCCGGCGCTCGTTTACAGTGGAGTTTATGAGGGATAACGATCAGTCCACAGCCTCACATTCGGACGATGTGTGTGACGTACAAGCTGATCACACACAGAAGAAATGGTAGGTTTACGTCTCGGTTTTGACTTTGAAATCCAGAAAAGTCACGCAGGAATGTTTCTTCCTGTCAAAAAGAACTGCACAGCTTCACCTGCCTCACTTTTCAGCTGTGTGTTTCCATGTGGGGGGCACTATAATGAGCTTCCCCTGTCTGAAGTGTAATTATGACTCACGGCTCATTGGTTAAACATACAATTCCTTGTTCAAGCAGGAACTGCTTTTTATTTAGTCATTTTATTCAGTAATTAACCTTATAATTGTATCAGTATCCACTATGAGCCACTATAATTGTAACAGTATTCACTCTGAATAATTCCATGTCTATTATGAATTATTAAATGTCTACTATGAATTATTCCATATCCGTTATTAATTTTTCCGTATCTACTATGAATTATTCCGTATCTACTATGGACGCCGTGCTCAGCCTCAATCTCCTGGTTTATTTCAGTGTGAGTGTGAGGTCAGACGATGGTATAAATCATGGTCAGACATGTTTATGTTGCTGTTTGAGTGAGGCAGTGCTGGGTCGGGGTGTGTTAACACCACAGGAGGCCCTCTTACATACGGGATGTCCCGTCATCTTCCTGCAGGTCGGGACATGGCTGGAGAAAAATCAGTGTGGGGAGGGATTTCACTGAGCTTCACCTCTTTACACCTGAACTGTGGCTGAAACATCTAACATCTAAATATCCATGTTTAATGTCACATAAATTCATTGTTACCCCAGATTCACAAAAAATGTATTTTTTAAATTAGGGACTCACAATATATAGGGGGTTATTATATTTAATTTTTAATTAAGTTCTAGATGTACAAAATAATATTATAATAAAATTAATATACAGAAATCATGACTGAAGCAGACATGAGAAATAAGCAGGTCATAAACAGATCATTATCATTTCAAACCCAACAACATAAAAACTCATCTTTGTGTCTTTAAAATGTATATTTATTTCATATGGCAGCAATATCTGATTAAAGTAATTATTTAGATTATTCAAATTAATTATTTAAATTTATTAATAAATTTATCAGATTATCATTGCATTAATCAGCCTATCACTAAATTAATTATCAATAAATGATCTGTCAATAAATGAATCAGTCTAGAATTCATTCGCCTACCAATAAATTAATTAGCTAATCGGTAAATTAATCAACCTATTTATGAAATAATCAGCCTTTCAGTAAATTAATCCGTTTGTCATTAAATTCATACATCTATTAACTTATATTTATATTAATTTATATTATAAATTAACATATTATATTTATTTATTTATAAAAAGCAACAAAATTGCTACCTTACCAAGAGATTGGTAAGAACTGGCACTGCACTGATTCTAGAATGGACAGAACTGAAGTAAAACAAAATAATAATTTTAAAAGAGTATGGGGTTTACATCACTTTAATTTCTTAATTAAACAACAGAAATGCAGCAGAGATGCTAAGCTGCTTATGAAGGTCCTATCAGACCTGTGAGGAACAGTTTTGAGAAGCTTTTGGTCCTAAAACTACACCCATTCACAGTGGAGGGATACATTCAGAGTGTCAAAATAGTCTCGAAAGAAAAGAGATTTAGTTCAGATTCTCCACTCTTTTACCATCATCGGCATCCATATAAACACTTAGAGAGTCATGGAGCGTCACTGTCGACACTGAATAAAATGCCTGTATTTCTGTTGGAGACCTATGGTACCATTCACCTCCACTGTAAAGAAAGATTCCACTTTAATTCAGAGTCTTTTTCACAGATGTGGACAAGGAAAGAGCACACACACACACACACACACACAGGAATGAAAGGAAGCACAGGGAATTATCCTGTTTGCGTCTCCCACGTTTTGGAGGATATTTACGAGGGGCCAGAGGGCTTAAAGGGAGCGTCTGAGCGATCATCATGTTCAGTTAACCCACATGCGCATCTAAACTCTGAACGCCATTCCTCTGAGGGATTCCTCTCCAGAATATTCTGAATGCCTGGGAAAATCCTCTCCGGCCTCGGCCTCAATCCTCCGTCAGCGCGGAGCTTCATTAGCTCTCTGAGTAAAGCAGACCAGATCAGTAGGGACCAGCTGATGCTTATTTATGATTTTAATTGCATTAATAAAAACCTTGAACCCCCTGTGCAGTAAGAGCTGTCTTATTTTACTCCTGTTCACACGTCACTCTGAACAGGACAGTAAAATCTCAATGCGTTTCCAGGGGTTGCTGGGCTTCACCGAGCATCACACCCAGTCGCCTGATCAATACAGACACACAGACTAGTACTAAACTGGTGCCGATTCCTGACTGGTCAGTGCTGAAATCTGGAGAATCTCTTGGATCTCCTGCTTCTATTGGTGTTTCACCAGTGTTTATACATTTGAACACAAAGCACTGTGCAAAGGTCTTGAGCCACCCCTCATTTCTGCCTATTTTGCTTCCAAAGATCCAGACTTTCTTGTATTATTTATGTTATCACAGTTCTCTAGGCTTCCGGAAGAACTTTCAAAGACTCTCTTTTTCAGTCCAGTTCCCGAACCTGACCAGTTTCAGAGGAATGTTTTTTGTTTGTTAAGACACACAGTGACCTACATATTAATCACTCAAGCACAACAAAGCACATCTTTGTTTAGGCCTGAACCAGTGAAGATGATTCCTGAATATCAGGCAGTGATCAGTATACTGGTGGTGCTGAATGCTGAGTGGTTGGAACTCCTTTATCTAGGCACCTTGTATATTCAGACAAATTGCAGCCTGTCACAGTAAAACATCTGTTCCAATTTCTTTCACTTAATCTACTCAATATGCCAAAGATAAGGCAATTCAACAGACAGAATACAATAGAGTTTCAAGAGCACCGGCGTATAGTGAAAAACCGTGATGTTGTGATGTGGTTAAAAAAATGCCTAAAAATGCCTATTTTTGTAAGTGCAAACCCTAAATATGCCCCAAATATGCTCCCAAAATACTTTAATTTTATTTTAAACGCAGTTTAATACACTACCCTTAAAAAATATAAGGGTAAACCCGTATCAGTACTGTACAGTGTACACTGAACTCTCACAATACTAGATTGTAAATACCGATGTTACCCCTGTAGAGACTGTACTGTAGTTCATGCACATGTGTTTTCTTTGGTATAAGCAGGTAAATACAGTAATAAATTAATTAAATTTACAGTAATAAAAATACAGGGCTTTAAGAAGAACAAAACGAAAAACACAAGAACATTCAGAGAAACACTCTAGATAGCTCCACGCCAGATGCCTCACAGGGCAGCAGCCAATCAGAAGCAAGAAGAAATAAATAACATTCTCGGATTGGCTACTTTCTTTGTGTTCTCTGGACAGTACCAAAATTATAGTTATTTTTTATATGGAAATGTAGCTGAAGTTTAAGTTAATATTTATTTTACAAGATTAGTAAATTATATTTTTATAAATTATAATAATTTAGCACAAAAATCCATGAAAAATTATATTTTGCAATGAAAAAACCTGTGATGCCCGGACCTCGCCTGCCACGCCCCTCATCCTCGTACTGGTTGTTTATGTTTGGGTGCAGCGCTGAGCAGCGGAGGCTCATTCCATTCATGTGCGTCTGATTGCCTTGCTAATCACTGCACCCAAACATAAACAACCAGCACGAGGACGAGGGTGCGTGGACAATGGCCGAGACTCTGCACGCTTGCAAACACCACCCCCCTTTCCCCCGGACAACGACATTAAAAATTAAAAACGCTTTCGGCGCCCATGTCTGGACGTGACAAAAGCAGAAGAAATGCTGAGGACATCTGCAGCTTCTGCCAACAATTATTAGCCGCAACTACTAAACCGCGTATACGATGGGGTTTCGTGTACAGTATTTTTGCACCAACAAGGTGATTCAAAGCAAAAGTATGATATTAGTTTATACATTTTATTTTTAAATGGATCTCCTGTCCTGTTACATTCATTAACCACACCCAAAAGCTGTCTGCACAACGACAAATGGCGTCTTCACACACAAGCGCAGCGTTACGTGTGCGAGAGTGAGTCTGAATTAAGAGAAGACCCCCCTTCCACCTGCAGGAGACGAACAGGACGCTGAAAGAATCAAGTCTCACACCTCCGAAGAGAACACAAAGAGGAAAAAAAGAAACAGAAAAGAAGATCCCTCTGAGCGATGAGACGCAGTGCGAGGGCACACAGCCGGATGATGAATGTGTGTTTGCATTCCAGACAGACAGGAGAGGGAGAGAGAGAGTAAAGGGAGAGGGACAGAGCGTAAAGAGAGAGAGAAAGAGATGGAGAGGGAGAGAAAAAGAGAGTAAATGGAGAGAGAGGGAGGGAGGGAGAGAGAGAAAGAGGAGAGGTTGGTTATGCGTGTTTGTAATACCTTTCCGCACACACACACACACTCGCTATGTAAACACTCGTTAATCTCTCTACATCTGCACACACTGACAGTGGCGGCCGGCGACTCGCAGACGCTCCGTAAAAATGCATCTGTATTAAAAATGATGCTGGGAGAAGACGAGCAGGAACTTCTGCATTAAAAGCTGATTAATAAACAGCAGCTGATGTGAGGTGTTGGCCAAATTGTTTACCAGAAACAACAATAAACACAAACACCCCCAAAATAAACAGCCACACAGCTGTGGAGCCAAACAACCAAGGTCCCGTCTGGAGGAACCCGGAGACCACCTGACGTCCTTCTGCTCACAGAAAACAACATTTTACAAACAAAATAATAAAATCCACCAAGTGCTTCTTTTCTAACACGGACAAACTAAGACGCTGAGATGATGTGGAACACAGCCGAAAACAAGTCTCTGGTTCTAATATGAGTAAAATGTATAAGACCATTTCAGTTTCAGGGGAAAAAGACCATTTCTGTACCTGCAGAGTCTGTCAGGACAGCTGAGCTTCAGGGCAGGAGGAGAGCCAGGTATGTACCAAGGTGATGCAGGTGTGTTAATATTAATGGGGTTAATATTAATGTGGTAAACAATAATGCTGTGTAAATCAACACGGCATATATTAACAAGGTTTATATTCATTCTGTTCACATTAATGGGGTTGGTGAAAACACAGTTTGTATTCATGTGGTTTATACTGATGCAGTTTACATAATTGTGGTTTGTATTAATGTGGTTTATATTGATGCGGTTTATATGAATGTGGTTTATATTAATACTAATGCTGGCCTATGATCTAAATTTTTTTATGCGATTTCTTTCTTTCGTATGGTTTACTGTGATTAATCGCGATTAATTGGATTGTTATATGCAAAATTAAATAATGAATTCAAATGTAGTGTATTACGCACTTCTATTTTTAATGTACTTCTATATGAACAAAAGTGTAATAACATTTGGTTTGCAAACACTTTAAACTAAAAATGAGTTTTTTAACAGCAGTGTTCCCTTTAACAAGGTTGCAGTTAAAATGTTTCTTGTAAATCTCAACTTAAACATTAATGTAATCAAATCAAATATAAAACCAAAGCTATCTGTCACTGCAGGGCATTCATTTTTTTATCTAATTTATTACAGAAAAACAAGTTACCCTCCGAGTCCAGAAAGTCTATGTATCTGAATGCAGTATCATTAAAGTGCCTGTTGGTGTAATCGTCAGGCTTCTCATTACTTTTGTATATCCATGTATATATAAATATATTCATATTTATAGACATAAAGCGCTATGCCTACGAGCACAAAACAGCAACCAACTTTCAAAATAAAAGTAATATAAAAATGTGCGATAAAATAACACAGGCCAACAGGTCAAAATCATCAGAGATAGGTTTATGTGGGTTTTGTAGTGTTTTTCATGCTGATTTCAAATCTGTGTGTAGTTTTTCCCGCATGTACAGTTTTTGTGATGAAGCTTGTTATATATTGCATGATAGTTGGTATAATTAGCGTATAATAATAATATGCTGAGTGTTTTTGAAGAAACAGTGGTAGCTGACTGACACTGATCATTATATCTATGCCACAGTGTGCGCCTA